>JALXJV020000011.1:2828405-2921850 GCA_024633595.2 Lepomis macrochirus | reverse complement strand
GAATTTGCAGGAAATTAAGTGTAAGTGGGGAATATATTGAACATATTTCTAGATATTTTTCATGCTTCCTTTTGATTTACAAAAGACATCATACTAACAAAGATGAAGTACTGTTGTTTTTGGGGTTTTTTAAAGTACAAATGTCTCAGCTGACATAACTTACATAATTAAGTTTGTAAGTGTAAAATCTCCATTCTTGTACTTCTAGTATTTTTACAGCAACACATTTAATGACAAAAAAGGCTGGACCATGTAGGCCTACACTCCTTGGATTGAAATTAATCTCTGGTTCCACACTCCAGTCCAGTGGTAATGCAACTCAAAAAAGAAGTTTGAGTGAAAAAATTCAAGCCTGACTACGACAGTGGCCAAATCCCAATGTCCACCCTCACAGACTTTGAGGCGCATTCCCCGGAAGTCCGTGAGGGCTGTGAACCCACTGTGAAATCGTCAAGTGCGCAAGGGCTCTCTCGCGGATATTTTGAGCCCTTTTTAGACCCTTTTCATAAGTCTGCATTTCTGCGGGACTTTGACTGAGGGAACTGCTCACAGTTCATAGTGGTATGACATGAAACAGGGGTTACCAGGTGAAGCCCGGAAGCAAGAGAAATATCACGGCAAATCCGCATTATAAGAGAAGAAGAAGACAGTAAATAAACAAGCATCAACACCTACGCTGATGTCAGAATGGTTAAAAGTTTTCTTATCTTAAGATGCTGCATAGAACACATGAAGTCAGAGGAATGCGATCACCTTATTACACACTGAGTTTTACTATTTATTTTAGTTTTTGCTTAATGATGCTGTTTGACCAACAATATTGTATTGATTATTGACATTATATATTGACATTTAGGCTACCTCTCCTCCACTCTGTAGGACGAGAGCCTGCAGAACTTAAAAATCAGGCAAAAACATAAAATAAAAAGTGAGCAATGTGTTTCAGCGTCGTCAAGGTAACATGACAAAGTGCTGTCCCGTTCCTGTTTACAGCATTTTGAGCCCTTTCAGCCTCTTAAACTAGATCACTTTCCAAGGGACATCAGTAAAGTCTGTGAGGGTTCAGGTCTTAGGGCTTAGAGCTTAGGTGGGACATTGGGATTGGACCAAGCTTATCAATGATGATGTGCACTGGCGACGGAGTAGCCTATCCACATGTAGCTGTCACATGACGGACTCCTTTAGTAGGTTATCTGTGGCACTGGCCACTCACTATAAGAACCAACACATGCTCGTTACATGATCACGGTACATTTACTGCATTTAGCCAACGTGCTATATCGTTAGCTCGCCTGCTGCTTTCAGTAACTATCTTTACTATCTGTGAATCTGTCACCGGAGGCTCAGCAATGTCAGCACAGCTACATGTACTGGATGATAATGAAACGGCTAGAGAGCTGGACTGAATATTGTAACGAGATTGTGTCACACTTTATAACAGTTAGACCGCAGTAAGTAACTTTATTGTAACTAAGTTAGTGTTAGTGGATGGCTCTTCCTCTGGGTTGTTGTGACCGTTTTGTTGCAGTGTTGTATATTATGTGGGTCACGTTAGTTACAGCGACTGAGTATTGGTAAAACCACATTAAAACTAAAGTGAATGTTAAGAAGCAAACAGCGGCAGGTCCAAGCTACTGTAGCGTTAGCTGGCTGCCCCTGGCTGCATCACTATAGGCTAACGTTAGGAAACAAATCGCTCCACATTTGTTTTTACCGTTACATCCTTTATTGCATGCTAAAACAACAGTGAGACACAGGATAGTAACATGGGTCGCGTTAGTTGATGAAAGTCGTGACTTTCTCTGTGTTTCTCCAGCTTTACTAATGCTCACTTTGTTGTTATTCAACATCATCTGAACCAGTTTGGTCTGATAGTAATTGACTTCTTAGAGGAAATGAGAGTCGAGATGGAAGGATGGTTCAACAGTAAGGTATTCAGGACATAAGGGTGTGTGGGTGTGGTTTCTGTAGTACAACACAACAATTACGAGTACAATACTGATTGTTACATATACTGCACATCATACAACACTCCCATCATTATCTGAACAGGAACATGGGAGAATATACTAACCAATGTACAACTAAAATGAACGCAAATTAAACCTCACACCTGTAGAAATTGACTCCCTCTTAACAGCTAACATTTAGCGATCCATTTAATAGTAGTCACACTGCTCATATCCAACATGAAGTGTCTGTTAACCAAATCGAAAGGGTTTTAGGTTAACTTAATCCAACCAACGTACACTCATAGAACTAGGGTTACGTTGAGTAATTACCCCTTGATCTCCTGCGATCGTTTAACTCTGTAACATCATTTAACTTGTATGACGTAATTAACGCACAAAGTGCATTTACACTTACTTCTGTCATCGACGCACACCTCTGCAAGTAACGAGTACAACACGTTATGGTAGTAACACGACACACTAACTAGCTTGAAAACAATGTAATGAGCACGATGCGGCCCTCTCACCCGTAGTTCCGCAATGGTAACGTCACACATTTACCCGCATTTAAATGTGTTCTCATTTGCTTCCTTTGAATCGCGTTTCTTTCCTTGCCAGCTGTGATTAGCTGGTACTCGTCACTTGTGATCGGCTACTGGCAAAGGAAACATGCAAGCACATATGAAAGTGACGGTACAGAGTGGTGCTAACAACAGCAAAGCACCTGCAGGACCGACACGCCATAATTAAGGCTTTAATACATAAAAAAACAAAAGCATCATCAAAAATATAAAATAACCTGGTAACAGAAAAAACAGGTTGGACTAAAAACGAGACGTTTTCAGGAAGTTCAGAGCAAAGTTTTCTGAGGGAGACGGGTTGGACCTCGAGCTTTTTCACTTTGCAAACCTATTACATGCACAAAAAGATATATAACTCAATAGAGGAGAGAGAAGAAGCCAAAAATTATTATATGAACTCTAAAAAAGAAAACTACTGTAAAAAAGTTATTTTTTTAGAAAATTTGGATTTGTTTTTACAGTGTGGAGGAGCAGCCGTCCTGCTGTGCTTTGTGTCAGGACGTCCTGAAGGATCCAGTCTCTACCAGCTGTGGACACTGGTTCTGCAGGCGGTGCATCACCTCATACTGGGACCAGTCTGCTTCATCAGGACACTCCTCCTGTCCCCAGTGTGGAGACAGATCCAGAACCAGAGCTGGACTGCAGACAGCCAGTCAGAGCAGCTCTGTACAAAGTAAGACTGGACATCTGTCTGCTTCTTCAGATATTCTGATATTGATGGTTTTATATTAGTAATGAAAATAATCAGCACATATTCTTTGTTTTATCTCACATTGTTTCTCTTCTTTAGTGAGAGGTGGTCTGCAGGAGGTTTTAGATGAACATAAGATCAGTCTGAGGAGGAGATGTGAACGTGTGACTGAAGGAAGTGATGAAACAGGAAGTGGAACCCTCCTCAACAGGATCTACACTGAGCTCTACATCACAGAGGGACAGAGTGAAGAGGTTAATACCCAGCATGAGGTGAGGCAGCTTGAGACAGCTTCCAAGAAGAAGACCCTCCATGACGCTCCAATCAGGTGCCAGGACATCTTTAAAGCCTTACCTGGCCAACAGAGAGCCATCAGAGTGGTTCTGACCAGCGGCGTCGCTGGCGTTGGAAAAAACCTTCTCAGTGCAGAAGTTCACTCTGGACTGGGCAGAGGGCTCGGAAAACCAAGATGTCAGTCTGCTGGTTCTGCTCTCGTTCAGGGAGCTGAACTTGATCAAAGATGAGCAGCACAGTCTCCTCACGCTGCTCCATGTTTTCCATCCAACATTACAGAAGGTCCCAGCAGAGAAGCTCGCTGTCTGTAAACTGTTGTTCATCTTTGGCGGCCTGGATGAAAGCAGACTTTCATTGGATTTCCACAACAATCAGGTTGTGTCTGATGTCACACAGAAGTCATCAGTCAACCTGCTGCTGACAAACCTCATCCAGGGAATCTGCTTCCCTCGGCCTCGTCTGGATAACTTCCCGACCTGCGGCGGCCAATCAGATCCCTCCTTCGATGCGTCGGCAGGGTAACAGAAGTCATGAGGCTTCACTGGCGCCCAGAAGGAGGAGTACTTCAGGAGGAGAGTCAGTGATGAAGAGCTGTCCAGCAGAATCATCTCACACATCAAGACCTCCAGGAGCCTCCACATCATGTGTCTAATCCCAGTCTTCTGCTGGATCACTGCTACAGTTCTGGAGCACATGTTGACTACAGACCAGAGAGGAGAGCTGCCCAAGACCCTGACTGACCTGTACTCACACTTCCTGCTGGTTCAGATAAAGAGGAAGAAGCAGAGAATGCGATGAGGGACGTGAGGCGAGTCCACAGGAGCTGGCGGAGGCTGACAGGAAGGTTCTTCTGAAGCTGGGGAGGCTGGCGTTTGAACAGCTGGAGAAAGGAAACATCATGTTCTACCAAGAAGACCTGGAGCAGTGTGGTCTTGATGTCACAGAGGCCTCGGTGTACTCAGGAGTTTGTACAGAGATCTTCAAAAGAGAGAGTGTGATCTTCCAGAAAACAGTCTACTGCTTTGTTCATCTGAGTGTTCAGGAGTTTCTGGCTGCAGTCTACATGTTCCACTGTTACACCAGCAGGAACACAGAGAGACTGGAGGACTTCCTGAGGAGAGCCATGGAGAAATCTGTCAAAAGTAAAAATGGCCACCTGGACCTGTTTGTTCGCTTCCTTCATGGCCTCTCTCTTGAGTCCAACCAGAGACTCTTAGGAAGCCTGCTGGGTCGGACAGACAACAGTCCAGAAATCATCCAGAGAGCCATCAACAATCTGAAGAAGATGAACAGATATGTTACCTCTCCTGACAGAAGCATCAACATCTTCCACTGTCTGACGGAGATGAACGACCACTCAGTACATCAGGAGATCCAAGAGTTCCTGAAGTCAGAGAACAGATCAGAGAAGAAACTCTCTGAGATCCACTGCTCAGCTCTGGCCTACATGCTGCAGATGTCAGAGGAGGTTCTGGATGAGTTGGACCTGGAGAAGTACAACACATCAGATGAGGGACGACTGAGACTGATTCCAGCTGTGAGGAACTGCAGAAAGGCTCTGTAAGTCCAGATGTGATTATCAACAGTGTAAAGCTGAAGCATCAGTATTACAGTAAAGATACACACTTTACACACACGCTCAATATAAAACCGAGAGACAGCTCGCTCAGTTAGTGGCATCTGCAGCTACCAGTGACATTTGTGGTGGCAGCATTAGATGCCACAGTTTTTTCCTCAGATGTCACAGCACCTTTCACCTTTCATGTGGTATTTCCGGTGGCATTCGAAAATGCCACAGGTTTTCCCTGAGGTGCCACAGCACTTTTTGCTGTTTATGCGCAGTTTTTGGTATTTTTGTTGGCCCTGGGATGCCACAGATTTAAACAGGCACCTGCCGCTGTTTGTGTGCGTTATGTTGCCATAGATTTACCGGGGCTCTGTTGTTCATCTCTGTTTGATAAAAGACATTAATAAAAAAACAGACAGGTGGATCAGGTGACCCGCAAGTAACAGTAAATAGACCTAAATGAAATAAAAGCCAAGCTTGTAGAGCGGCCATTCTGTAACATAATGCAACCACTAAGGTTATACCAGGGTAAAGTTAGAAGAAAAAAATCAATCAATAAATAAACCTGGACTGAGAGAAATATGCACAAAATGGGTAATTTTCCTCAATGAATAAATGACTACGGATTCAGTTGATCTACTTTGTGTGAAAATCTGAGTATCTGATTTGTGTATCTGATCTATTTGTGCAGAAATATAGAAAATTCTAAAAGGTTCAGAAACTTCAAGCACCACTGTACAGCATATTTCCAACTGCAAGAAGATCAGGCTGTCAATGCTTAGAATGTCTTCTCAGGACATCAGTCAAGTCTATGAGGCCATATTTTAAATGTTCTGGCTGATTGTACAACAGTATGCTTAAATATTTTTGTCAAACAAAAAAATATTGAAGTTAAAAAGCAGAAAAACTACCATGGCATGTGGCCTCCTTAATTTATAATAAGTTTTATATTCTCTTTCATTACAGACTTTCTTACTGTGGACTCTCAGAGACTCACTGTGAAGTCGTGGCCTCAGCTCTGAAGTCCAACCCCTCCCATCTGAGAGAGCTGGACCTGAGTTTTAACAAACTTCAGGATTCAGAAGTGAAGCTGTTGTCTGATGGACTGGAGAGTCCACACTGCAGACTGGAAACTCTGAGGTCAGTTTGTGCATTTTCCACTTCACTTCGACTTATTCATTTAGCTTTTATCCAAAGCAACTTACAATTGCTATACATGCTATACATGTCAGAGGTTGCGTGCCTCTGGAGCAACTAGGTTAACTGTCTTGCCCAGGGACACATTGGTAGATGGGTCACAGTGGGGAATTATGTTATGAATTGCCATAACATAAATTGGGCAATTCATTAAACAATTATGTTTAATGAATTGCCCCAGCCCTACACCACGAGAGGTGACACTTCAGCATGTGATGATGTCACTTTGTGTTCTGACTCAACCAGTAAACGGGAGCATAAATAATACACTCTCTGAGGTTTTGTATTTGCTTAAAGGTTCAGTGTGAAATATCTGAGGATCTATCGACAGAAGTGTATAAGATCCATAACTATGTTTTCAGAGGTGTATAAAAACCTGACATAATGAACCATTATGTTTTTTATTACCTTAGAATGAGACATTTAAATCTACATAACCGGAGCATCCCCTTCCATGGACGTCGAAACTGAAATTGGACAAACAGCGCTACAGAGCGCACTACGTTCTTCTTGTTCTACGTCTGGTAGATTTCAGGCAGTGCAGACACTCATCACTATGTTGAATATGTACATTAGAAGAAGAAGAAGTAGTAATAATGTACTGCAGTGGTTGGCAAATAAGTTTTGCATCAGAGCAATATATTCAAACATTAGATGGTGGGTGAGAATAGAAGACATATTATTGACGTGCACTGACATGTTGTTTGGGTAGTTCAGTTGGTAAGGTGCAGGACTTGCAACCTGGGGTTGGAATGTTGATCCCACCTCTGGCCTACTTTTTGTTTTTTCTCTCTTCAACAAATGGATTCTTCAGCGAATGTTTCTTAGATCACGGCATGTGCTGCACTGTTTGTGTTTCAGGGTTCCTCATCCATCAACCTATGTGTCGGGTCAGATATATGACCAGGTTGGGCCAGTTAAGCCTGGTCCCCACCTTCACCAACTTTCTAAACTTTGTCAAAAAATACTCTATTAACTTCCCACAATAGTCAATAAATTTGCAGACAAAAACTTCTCTGGAGATGGTCAAGAGTCGGTGCAACAAGAGTTTATTCCAAAACAGGACAGATAAACCTGTACAACATCCCAGCAGGCCGGAGGATGAAGTCAACCCTATGATCTGCAGACAGCCTTATATATCCCTTCTGGGCTGGTGTGCCCCCCTTCTTTCTTTATGATGAATTTCTTCTGTTTTTATGCTGTTCACACGTGTTGTTATACCACTTTACAAGTTTTCCAGCTATCATTCTGTTATATTTAGTTAGTGATATTTCTTTAAAAACAGGAATAGCAAGTATTGTGCTGTGCCAATCACAGATGATTGGTTTCTTACAGTAATCTTGTTGTTATACTGGCTGTTTACTACTTTTTGCTTATCATCATCTAGTCATCCACTTTCTGCCTCAGAGGCTCACCCATTCTGCCATGCAACGTCAGCAAATGCTCCTTCAACAAGTTCACCAAACACTTACATGAGCAAGTTCACTCAAAGTTCACACAGGCTATAAGCATCAGAGTTTGGAAGTTGACAGTCAACCCCTTAATTAGTAATTAAGCATGTGGTCTTAATATCAGCAGACTGACACCTTGGCAGTTCATCATGTTATAACGACAGTGGACATCAGTAGACCAAAGCATGCACTTGTCACAGCAGATTTAAACACCTTTAGCCTCTCCTGCTGTCATAAATCTACAGTAGAAGTTGAACAAGGTGTGCATAGTCTCAGTGTCTACTGTCAATCCTCCCATTCAGGGATCTTAACCACAGTGTGCTTGTTACTGCATTCATGATTACAGGACAGCTCTTCTCAGTAGAAAATAAGACACTTCGCGGTAATGTTCAAAGATTAAGATGTAAGTAAGGATAATTAATAAACCTACTACTAATGATTAATGCTAATTAACGATAATAAAATGATTAAAAATGATGAATTAAGAATGATTACTTATTAATACTGATTAAAGATAATAAAATTATTTAAAAATGATGAATTAAGAATGATTAATGATTACTACTGATTAAGGATACTAAAATGATGAAAAATGATGACCTGCCCTCTTCTGGTCATGCCACTTTCACCAAAAACCTCACTTTGTGGGATAAGCTGGTGTCTTTTGTGGTGTATGCAAGAGACAGAACATGCCTACTGTGATGGACTATATTTATGTATGTTTTGTAACACAATTTCACTAGTTCTGCTTCTACATTTACCTTTGCTGGTGTTTCTTATGATGCCTTGCTATGCTCATTCTGCTCCCAGAGTACACGTGACTGCTTACACACACGCATGTGCTACTGCCTCTGGGCAGTTAGACACAGAGAGGACCACATACACTCAGAGCTATAGAATTTCAACACTTTAAATGATGACTATGCAGACCACCATCACTCTAGCAATTAATGATAACAATTAAGGCTATAATGCTCTAAAATAATTGTCAACATACAGACACTTTTTCATTTCCACAGTATCTCCAGACAGAAGGCATTTAGGGGAATCAGTTTTCTGAGGGCTCTTTCAGAGGTGTGTCAAGCAGCTACAGACTCTTTAATGTCGTTCAGAATTTTTCAAAGTAAGAGCTCAGTTCAACTCCAATACTGTATTACAGTAAACAAGCATCTCGTGCTTTTATTTTGTAGGCAAAACCACTAAAGAGGAAGTGGTTATGTGAGGAACTGTTGCTGTCATGACTGAGATCTATTTCAGCACCGCTATCAAAGTATTTATTTATATTAAATAGCGACGTTCCATAATCACAGAGAGAATGAATGTGTTTCTCTTGTCAATGTTTGCATAAGCTTTATTTAATATGTGGTTTATAATGGACCGTGGTGCAGAAACAGTGACAGTGTTTCACACTCTTCGTTTACATTTTCCATGTTATCTGTCAGTGGTCAAGTCATAATAACGTAGTTTTACTGAAAAATTAAGTAAATATAATTTCTTAATAAATATACCTAAAGAAACCTCATTTCTTGACTGGCCACTCTCTGCTGTCTCAGAAGAGACACCTTTTGTGCTGTGTCAGCCACCGTAGCTGTCCTACCCTCTTTGAAAGGGTAGGGGGCAGTGGTAGACTGGATAGAGTGTTGCAATTCACAACCCTCACCACTAGATGCCACTAAATCTTACACACTGAACCTTTAAAGTCTTTTTTATTTCATATTGACCATTTTGGAATTCTATAGAAAATATTTGTCTAGTATTTTCTTAAAATGACAGCTGCTTATTATGCATTATTAAAAACAGAAGAAAATAAAAATAGCAAAACTAACAACATTTCTGATTTGATCATTATTCAATGCCATTGGAATGAATGGGATTTAGTGAGAGATTTCAGGTTGGATTTTAGCGCCACCTGTAAGTGGAAGTGCATGTAAATTAATGGGATTTTTTTCAGTTGCGCCAACTAGGGGCTAATTGTACCAAATTTTGCACAGCCCCTCAGGAGGGCATGGCACATAAGGTTGTCAAGTTTTGTGTTGATCGGTCTTTCCAAGCCAGAGATATGTTATAGTTCGTCTTTTTAGTGTTTTCGTAAATATTTGTTAGCTTGTAATTGGGACATTTTTTGCGGATCAAAATTCCCTCTACAAACTTTCTTCAGTATTTAAATGAATATCCTGTTTGTGTCTTTCCAGACATTTTTATTAAACAGTCCATATGTGCAGGTGGTGAAGATGTGCCGGGTGAGTCGAAGTGAGAAGGCAGATCTGTTTGTGACGCCGCGGCGTCTCAGTGCGCTCTGTGCGCCTGACAGCACAGTCTGTTCACTGCAGCGTGTTTACACACGGAAACTAAAGTGAAAACTAACACAGAGGATATGATTCAAAACTACTGACGCTCTCTTCTGCAATTCTTTAATGCTGTTTGATGTTATCTTGGATTTTTATGATGATCTCCATCAGTTAGCCGAAGTCTGAAAAGGACTCAGCTGCTAAATTCACGCCTAATATCGGGCAAAGGCGAGCCGGAATCCTGCCACCTGACCGCTGCGCTCCGGAGGGCTGATGAAATATTTAGCGGACATTGATTTAAGATTTGGCACTAATTTGGTCATCCTGGTGGTCTACGGATGGATCTATCTGTTTCTGACAGACTGTAAAAAGTTGAGCACATCATCTCTACCAGCTTTTTCCAGGAGTGTTTTCTCAGTGTGGACTTTGCTGAGGAAGCAGAGGCAGCAGCAGGCTGACTCTCTGTACTGGCTCCTACAAGAGCCTGTGCTGTTTGGAGGACTGTTGGATTGTCCTAGCTGGGGGGGACCTACGCTATCCAGACGGCTTCACACTGCAGAGGTTTCTACTCTGGGGAAGGTGGTGGAGCTAGCTAGGCCTCGGTCGGACGGCCCTGTTGGACTAGCTGATGGGCTTGGATTAACCCTCTGAGGTCTAAGGGCATTTTTTCACTTTTTCTTCGATTTTACATATCTTTTTAAATTCACCTGTTAAATGCAATTACATAACATAATCCCATGTGTTTAATATCAAAATGTGCAGAGAAAGCTCTCTTACTGATGAGCTCACCACTTTTCCTAGAGCATTGTGTAAAGAGAGAGAGGGGGATAATTTGGCTCTAAAAGGTAAAAAATAGAGAGAGAGACAGAGACAGTGTTTCACTTCTTCTCAGAGTGCATTCGTCTGACAGATTTGTTGGAAAACATTTTCAGTAGATGTGGAGAAGTTTTTACAAAGCAGATTTTTATTTGTGGTTTTAGATTCACTCGCCGGAAGAAGAACAGATGTCAGCTATTGAACTTTGCTTTAGGACAGGCAAAGATGGTGGTGTATATGACCCGGAGACGGAAGGTGGAGGAAGGGTTAGATGTTGATGTGGTTCTTGTTTTTGAGAAAATGATTCAGTCCAGACTGCTGTTAGATTTCAGTTTTTACAGAGCTGCACATGACCTGGATACTTTAGAGCTGGTTTGGGGTTGTTGGGTGGGGCGCTCTGCTCTGTGACAGAGGGGCAGTTAAGTTCAGAGATGTGCTGATCTAAACTTTTGATACACATGTAAACGCAAAGGTCTTTATTAATGTGATATAGTACGTTTTATTTGTACAGTGCACATAACCACGCTGTCGATGTTGGAGACCCACCACTCTTCAACACAAAGTGACGCCCTTGCTGCTGTCAGTCATTTAAACGTTTCCATGCTCGCAGTGATGTCACAGTTAATATCGTGGGACATTAATGCAGCAAAACAAATAAATGTAGTTAAAAACTTGACAGGTCAGACAGAGGAAACTCTGCAGAGGAAACTTTCAAGTTTTAGTGTCTGAAATGTTTCGACTCTCTGATGGAGCTCAGGACTGATCAGGAGGACGGCTGCTTTACTCCAAACAGTCTCAGCAAGCTAACACGCTATTTAAGAACAGTCCATGTTGATGCAGTCTGCAAGTAGAAGGATCCGTCAGAACCAATCATCAGCCGCCAATCTGACAGCTGACTTAAGGTTTCATCCACAGACTTAGAAATAATAAAACTAACAGACATAACGCTCTTCCTGATTATCAGCTTCTATTCCACATCATGTTTTTAAAGAAATGATAATAAAATACATAAATACAATGAATAAATAAATAATCTCTATTTCAACTATCAGACAATAACAAATATTTCCATTTTCTAAACTTCTACATTCTAAAGCTTCTTCAGCTCTGAACAGATTATTAAACACTGAATGATTTCAAGCAGGAACATTGTCTTCTAACGTTACATCATTTATTCTTTATTCAGATTGAGGGGCTGCAGTTTGTCAGAGATCAGCTGTGCTTCTCTGGCCTCAGCTCTGAAGTCCAAACCCTCCCAACTGAGAGAGCTGGACTTGAGCTACAACAACCTGCAGGATTCAGGAGTGAAGATGCTGTGTGGTTTTCTGGAGGATCCACACTGCAGACTGGAGACTCTGAGGTCAGTTCACGGACATAGTTGTAAATGTCCTTCTGTTCACATTTTCATGTTTCTTGTACTAAAATTTAGTCTGCAGTCACAAAGACTTGTGTTTCTTTAAGAAACTATAGAAAATGTCCGCTGTTAGTCGTTAAAGTAAATGAATGTTTCTAATTTTTGGTAAATGGTCACATCTGTACACAGATGATCCTTTGAACTAATATTTAAACTGATCAAGTTTACTTGTTGAAGTAGAAATATTTCTTTGTTTCTGTTGGTTTCAATGTATTTTCACAAATAATGTCTGATCACTGATATTGATCCTTCAGAACACACACACACACACACACACACACACACACACACACACACACACACACACAGATCAGATCATATTTCCAAATGCAGCTGTTTAAAGGATCAATATAGTTTTTCTCCTCTAGTTCCAGACTGGCCTGAGATCAGCAGCATGTTATTGATCTGTGTTGACATGAATAGGTGTATGAATGTTGTGCTGACATTTGGATGATGTCTGTAGAAGGCTGACATTATGATGATCCACAATAACACAATGACAAAGTCCCACTACTCATTTTAGGGAAAAGCTCATTGATTAGGACATAGTAATGTTGAGCTCCACATTTAAAACCTGAACACATCTGATTGGATTAGAAATGGATTTTTATCTCCATCATTTATTCTTTATTCAGAATGGAGCGCTGCAGTTTGTCAGAGATCAGCTGTGCTTCTCTGGCCTCAGCTCTGAAGTCCCACCCCTCCCATCTGAGAGAGCTGGAGCTGTGGGGAAACAACCTGAAGGATTCAGACGTGAAGCTGCTGTCTGATCTGAAGGAGAGTCCACACTGCAGACTGGAGACTCTGAGGTCAGTAGAGGGTTGGAGTCAGTCCATGCTGGTTTCAGCAGTATTGTACTAAACACAGTTAGTATCAAAGCAGAGATCCAGTATTTCCTGTAAACCTCCAACCTTCTCAGCGGCTGCTTTCCTCAGTGAAGCTGTGAGAGGAGAATGGTGACAGGCTTCAGGATTGGACAGAAAGACAGAGAGAGAGAGAGAACAGGCAGTGATCATGTGTTTGAGTTGATGTGAAGACGACTGTTGTTGTTGTGTTCATGTCTCCAGGAAAAAAAGCTGGATTCCAGCTGACAGCATCACAAGATGTATAGAGACAGTGGTCCTCATTCATCAAACTGTCGGACCATCAAATCTGATCTCAAAGTGTTTGTTCTCTCATTTCAACACTAAACTACTGATCAGTTCATCTTTGTCACAGCTCTGAGATCAGTCTGACTGAAGCCTGCAAATCACTGGCTGTTATTTCAGAGAACCATCATTACATTTAGTAACCATGTGGTCTTTCTACAGACCAGAACCTCTGCTGAAGTCCAGTAAGCACAGCTGATGTTTAGCTGCTCAGTCTTTGTATGAACATGTAGAACCTTTAACATCATATATATATCTGTCCATGTGTCTTTAGTTTGGTCCAGATGTTTTTAGAACAGACTCCATATTTACAGATTTGTCCTGTAATATTTCCAAAGTAGCTGAAATCTTCAAATGTGACTGAGTGGCTGGTTTTTAACAGCTTTGAGCCCTAACAGCAGTAAATCCATCATTACAGTGAACAGTGAATATCTCTCTGTCTCTGCAGTCATGATGCGTTCAGGGACTCTCAGCACTTTATTTCCACTGTGGACTTGAGTGAAACCTGCAGAGTAAACAGAGCTGATGGCCAAAGTCTCTGCAGGTCTCAGTGTGTTCACTCCAATACGTTAACATGAGAGCTGAAAGGAAGCTGGCTACGCTACACAGCCGCTCCACTTCTGGTCTGAACAGGACTGAAGTCCCTGCTGGTCTTTATACTGGATGTGCTGCATCACTGACTGACAGCTGATGAAGGGAGTCTCTGTAAACTCTGATTTATGACTTCTGCTCTCTGTCTTCTTCTCTCATCAGCTGGAGCTGATCTGTGTCAGAGTGTGAGGGATGAGAAAGGTGGTGTTGAGAGAGGATCAGCTGTGTCCTGATGATCCAGAGAGGTTGAAGCAGCAGCATCAGCTTGTGTGTGGAGAGGCTCTGACTGGGCCATGTTACTGGGAGGTAGAGTGGAGAGGAGAGCTTCATCCAGCAGTGACTGACAGAGGAATCCCAACAGTGCTGCAGTCTGAACTGCTCTGAGATCAGCTCCACTGTCAGACACAAAGTCAAGTCCACCATCATCCCTGTGTGTTCCTCTGGATGTGACAGAGTATCATCAGTGGATCTGGACTGCTCTGCTGCTGCTCTGTCCTTCTACACAGTCTCTGCAGACACACTGAGACTCCTCCACTCCTTCTGCTGCACACTCAGACACCTCCTCCACCTGGACCTCCACCTGGACCTGGACTTTATTTCCTCCAGATGTTCTGAACCCAAAGAGCCTCTGCAGATTAGTTCTGTTCCTGACAGCAGAACTGCAGATGAACACTTATTTAAGCTGACTACTTAATTCTGAGGCTTTGCACATCCAGGAAGTTAAAGTGGGAAAGGATCTTCTATAGTGTTTTACAAATGTTTATCCGCTTTGCAACACATCTGATAATCAGAACTTTGTATTACATGATCTCCCTTCTTAGTATGTTACTGTATGATGTCACCCTGTCCATATAACAGTTTATTTGTTACAGCGTGGACCCAAGCTTAGGACACATTCACGCTGTGGCCGTTTTTATACACAACAAATTTAGATATTTACATTTTTCCTTGAACCTGACAGAGTTATTCTGGATATATGTAACACGGCAGAGCACCCTCAAAAGGAAAAACCTGAATAAAATCCCACAGACAGTCAATATATTTTCTTAAGAGAAACCAAAACTGATTTCTGAGTGCTGCCCTGATACACTCATGTACTTGCAGTATGTCCTCCAGGCTGAGTACCCAGAAAGCCTGAAGTGGACTTTGGAGTTTCTTCAGAGAGTCGTGCTGCATGTGAACGGAGAAACACTGAAACCAGAGATCCTTTGCTTAAAAACAGGCTGCAAACTCTGAAAGTAGCACAACACACACAGATTTGTAGTAAAAAGCTCTGCAGACTGGTTGAAACTGTTGGAAACTGTTTGCAGCTCCAAGTGTTTTCTTGGTAAAAGCGCTTTGTGTGTTCTTAGTGTTGAGAAAAGGTTGGACATTTGAAAAGCTCTCCATGAGGAAACCCTTGTTATATTGTGTGCTACATAGATGCTCCATGGAACCAGAGTTTGACACAAAGTGGAGACACTTTAAAGTTTTGTTAGTGTTGATAAAAACAAGCAGCAACAAACAGAAGGAGCCGCTGTTTCCAGGTTTTTAGATTCCAAACTAAACAGGAACTTTTCTTTAGTGTCACAGCCATATGTAGACGCTGAGCTGTTCCAGCCAGGACTGTGTCCTTTATATCCCTCACTGATCTGTCATGAAGCCTGTCGCAGTTTGCACAATAAAAACACACTTTAGAACATTATGTTCAGACTGTTTCTTAGTTCACAGCAGCGTTTGAGGATCTTCACCCTGGTAGGAGGAGTTCTGCTGACAGAACAGCATCTTGTACAGGAGCCAATAGATTTTAGCTTCCAAACAGAAACCTGTTGTGTTTTCATCCCACCTTAACAGCACCAATGTACAATTACAAAGATTTACTGTAGAAAGCAGAAAGTCTTTGTGAAACTTTGTCCACACAACTGGACAGTTTAGTTTAACTAAAGTAAGATGGCCGACTGTGGCGGGAAAGATTCTAGATGTTAAACAGAACAAACTTGATTTTATAGAACATTTAGCATGTCCAGGTATTCTGATGGAGTATTTTGTGTATAGTACTCTGCTTTAATTACATGTTCCAACCTAAATATGTCTCTGCTTAATGCATACAAGTGAAGTTTTCTAAAATCAGCACATCAGATAGAAAGTTAAAACGCCCAATCACAAACGATGGAGTCAAACATCTTTCTTTTAACATCAGCACACGCTTTTGATTGAAAACTCAGCAGCTAAAATAAAAAATCGTTTTTTCTCTCCAGTGATGCTACCAGACACACAGCGTCCAGAATGAGAGAAATATCTGGATTCTTTCTGAGAGCTTCTTCAATCTTCAGCTGCTCTTTGTTCAGTGTTGGACTCTGGTAGTAAGTGCTGCTTCAACGACGCCAAGAAACCTCAAACTGCCCTGAAGGCTTTGAACAACTTCTTTCTTTATATCTGCTCACATATGTCTGCAAACGAGCCTCGTGAGTGAGACAAAGGGGTCCGCGTAGACCGCTACGGTCCCTCTGGAGACGCCTGCTCAGTATGAAAACCTCTTCCTGTTAACATCGGCACACATTTTACTCTCTCCAGCTGATTGTTGCCAGAGATACGCAGCATCGATAATGACAGATCCATCTGTGTTCTTCAGGAGAGCTTCTTGGATTTCAGTTAGTCTCTGTTCAGTGTTCTGCTAAAAGATCGCTGAGCGCCGCTTCAACAGCACCAAGAACCTCCTCAGGTTCTGGATGAATATCTAGAGCTGTCTCAAGCTGCCGCCAGTGTTTTTTCAGACCTTCTTTGTTCACATCTTTTCACGCCTGTCTGTAAAACTATCTGCTAGTAAAACAAAGGCTCCATATAGACGCACTCTGCCGCCTCTGGCTCCGTGTTTAATGTGACAGCTGAGATTTTCAATCCTCAAACATGTGGCTGCTTTCTAAATGTTGCCAGCTTGTGGCGGTGGAGGCTGTGACAGATGCTCTGTAGGTTCATCACTTTCCTCCATCATCTCATGAGCTTTGTCCTCTTGTCCATCACAGCTGATTCCTGCATCCTCCTCTTCTGCTTCTTGTGTCGGGAATGTGAGCTTTAGTTTGTTGCCGTCAGACGTCCGGCCTGGATTTTCTTTGTCCTCGTCACTAATGAATCCCCTTCTTGTTGACTCCTCGTCTTGTGCAGCACACGCAGGACGAACCCACAAAACGGGGCATCAAACTTTTAGCGTTGGCCGAGTGGAACAGCGGGTTCGCTGTAAACTGTAACGTCTACGTTGACCTCTCTGACCAGCTGATCCAGTATTACTCCAGCCGCCGTGGAGCCGCACGCTGGTATCGCACGCTGTTTCTGCTCTGTTTAAACATGGCTGTGACAAACAAACCTCCCCCATGGCCACATCTACCTTTTGCTGTAAACAGGTGTGCGTATGTGATCAGATCTTTTCCTTCATTTTGCCTCTTCATGTGTTATATTTACACCTGACACTGGGAATGCGAGGCCTGTAATGTAGATCTCTATAATTCTGTGTTCAGAAAGTTTTGAAGAGCGGCAAAGCTAAACAGAACAAACACCTGTGTTTCACACCTGTTTCTGTAGTAAACAGATGTAGGGGAGAGCGGGGTAAGTTGTCACACTGCTCATAACTCTACACACTAGAGGCTCTACGACAAAAACCAAACAGCCATTTTGTGTGACTTCTTTTCTCTGTTCGACTTCCTGTTCACATGTGGTCACGGTCTCTCTGATCTGAGCTGAGCACAAGTTTATTATTTTCACGCTTCAAAAGTAAAACATTTCAACATCACTTTCCACTTTTCTTTCTTTCTCTGATTTAAGAGGCTGTTTTTCATCCGGAGTCTGGACACATGTTACAGAGTCTCTCTAAAAACACAATCTAAGATTCAAAGCACAAAGTGACTGAGATCATTTCTAAGCAGGCAGAATATTAATGTTAGTAAAAAGCAGCATCCAGGACTCCATTATACTACACTGGCAGGTATTTAAAAGCTGCAGCACAGAGGCTCAGAATACAAGAGCCACACAGAATGACATGAATATTAATGTTGATAGAAATATGGAGTCAATAATAAGATGGTGCTGCTTTATTAGACACTAAGTGAAACATGCAGAATCTAAAAATACAGACATCACTCTGACATTACTTTCATATATGTAGAGGAGCAGCAGAGCTGGAAGAAGTACTCACAGTTACAAAAAATACTGCAGTACAAGGAAAAGTCCTGCAGTCACAATGTTACTTAAAGTACACAAGTATTATCAGCTAAATGTACTTAAAGTATCAAAGTAAAAGTACTCATTATGCAGAAGGCCTTCTTTCACAGAGTTCTGTTATTATAGAATATTATATTACTCTGTTTGTGTCACTAACAAATACATGGAAGAGTATTTTAATGCTGTCCTTTCACATACTTTGTGTACTACCAAGTACATTAGTAGTAAAGTACTGCATCAGTATTCTAAAAGCACATCATGTGTGTTTTTCTGTCAAAGTAACTGTAAGTGTCAAATAAACGTAGCGCAGTGAAGAGTTACGTGTACTTGTACTTCTACTGCAGTACATTTCCCTCTGAAGTGAAGTACAAGTATCGTTAACAGTGTACTTGAGTGCAGTACTTGAGTAAATGTACTGCATCAGTGCGCACAGCAGGATGATCCAAACATAAGAACAGAGAGTGGAGCAGTGCAGCTTCAGGAAGCTGACATCATTATTAATATTAATATTGTTGAGAATCAATTCTGATGTTTGAGTAGCAGCTAAACAAGGTAACTGCTGAGCAACACAAAGGGAAGAACCAGTAACGCTTACCAGTATGACCAGTGGAGAACAACACATCTACATGTCCTGACACTGGGACTCTCCATGGCTCGGGTAGCAGGCCAAACCCGTCCCATCAGTACCGGCTTAGATAGTATTGATCAGGTTCGATGGCGCTTTACTGAGCTGAAGCAGCTAAAGATGGTGAAACTCTTTGAGCCTGTTTGCTCACAATAATTCACCATTAACAGCTTCTTCTGAACCTCCGACAGCTTCGCGGGCCTCACTGTGTCTTATCAATGAGTGTGATTGGAAGTTATTGACTGAAAGGATTCCTGGGAAATAACTGGCTGTTAATGTTTCTCACACACAATCATTGATCCCTTTATTTCATCTTTATTTAGAGAGATTTGTGGAGAAACCGGCCGATAAACACGATGCTGATTCTGAGCTGGGATTATTTGGCCTGTTCACATTTTAATCAGCAGTTAGAAAGCTCTTTATATATATTGATATATTGATATATTGCTAAATGATTGGAACAGGAAGAAGCCTGAAAGTTTCCAGTGAGCAGCTAGCTTAACAAAGCTGAATTAGACTTTGACCAACAAAGCTAATTAAAGTTTCTGGAGCCAGTTAATGTGAGAAATGTGAGTCCTGTCAGCGCAGTGACACATTTAACAAAGTTTAAAATGTGTCCGCTCACTTTTCACACTTCTTTTATCAGGTGAGGAACAACACTTTCAAAGTAAAGGTCCGGATGAAGGAAAGAAGTCTGGACTTTCACAACTCTTCTGCTAACTTTTGCTCCAAGTCTCATTTTTCTTCTGTTTCCAGAGTCTTTGTGCTCATCAAAACAAAGATGGCAGCTGGGCAGCTCCTTACTCAATGTGGAAGACATGAACCAAGATCAGAAAGTTAGATTTCTCTCTTAATGTTCCTGTCGGCTGCTTTCTTTCCACACAACAACGTGTTTCCTGTTTATTGTTTATTTGTTTCATGGAAAAGAAACAAAGAGACTCTGATGTTGTCGTCTTTGTCTTATAATGAAGATGTTTAGAAGCCAAATAATAAAACAGAATCAGATCTTTAACTTCAATCAAAGATCTGAACACAACAATGTCAAAAGAATTCATTTCAAATTCAAATCTTAATTAAAGAACAGAAGTATCAGCAGTAAAATGTAGCTGAAGGATCCAAAGGAAAAGTCGGCCTCCTCATTCTGCTGCAGAATGAAACCTGTCAGTGTTACATTATTATTTATTGGCTATTATTGTCACAGCTAACATCTGATTTGGTGGATGTTAGCTTTGTTAGCTGTGAGCGAGCCGCTCTTACTGAAAGGGTTAGTTAGCTTTTAGCTGTTAGCTTTGTTAGCTGCAGTGTTTGGAATAACGGCGTTTAAAAGAACGGCGTTACGTAACGGCGTTATTTTTCAGTAACGGGGTAATCTAACTAATTACCTTTCCCGTCGTTACAACGCCGTTAACGCTACTGGTCGTTAAATGCGGTGCGTTACTATGTAATAAACTGTGTAATCCGAACGCACCAGCTGGCTCACACAGCCAGTCAGGAGGTGGGTTAATAACGAGGTAAGCAGTGCTTGAAGTGGACCGGTGCGCCATGCCTCCATATCAGGTTCTCTGGCTAACGCGTGGCTCACCTGTTCCCGTTCTCACCTGCCTGCTAAACTCTGTCGGCGGGGAGAGACGAGGGACAAGAGAAGCTGGGGTGCCTTTCAACCAGCGATTATGTTGGCTAAGGCAGAGTCATGTTTCTTGGTAGCCAATCAGAGCCAGTGTTTTTACACACATGCCAGCACACGCGCCACACACACACACACACACACAGCGTAACAGAGATTCGATGAAGCAGCAGAGATTTTTTTTAACAGTAACGCAAATAGTTACTTTCCCTGGTAACGAGTTACTTTTATTACAGTTATTACGAGTTATTCAGTTACTTACTCAGTTACTTTTTGGAACAAGTAGTGAGTAACTATAACTAATTACTTTTTTCAAGTAACGTTCCCAACACTGGTTAGCTGTGAGCGAGCCGCTCTTACTGAAAGGGTTAGTTAGCTGTTAGCTGTTAACTGTTAGCTGTAGCTGTTAGCTGTAGCTGTTAGCTGTTAACTGTTAGCTGTTAGCTGCCTGCCGTCAGCTCAATGTTCCCTCTTTAAGCTAATAGTGAACTGTTGTGAGCGAGCTACAAACTAATAGTTGCAGGTCACAGTTGAAGCGTATTAGCTGTTAGCTACAGAGACACAGGACTGTTAGCCAGTTTCCATCCTTTCTAAAGCGTCCAGCAGCTTTAGCTAACATCAGTTAGTCCAGCAGGATGTAGAGTTAGCAGAGACATGCTGTCAGGAAGGAGAGAAGCTCTGACATTAATTAGTCTGCAGATTAAAAATAATCTCAGATTATTACAAACAGGTTTACAATAAATAAATCTGTTTTACCCTTTAGTTGGTGAAGGTCCTATATTGTTCTTAATTACAAAAAAAAAACAGATTAAAAATATAAATTTATTGTCTCATCATATTTTTACTTTTGATAGATTAATATTATCAGTTATCGTATTGACCAAAATTGATCATCTTCGGATATTGGCTCTGAAATTTCACATAATTTTGATCAAAATCACTTTAATTCAACCTGCTCAGGCCAAGAGAGACGCTCAGAAACATGTTAAACACACAGACAGACGTTTGTTCCTCTACCCCTGTGGGGACGCCATCGTACCCACACACAGAACTGACTTCCTGTACCTGTAGAGGAGCGAAGCGACACTGAGAACAGGAAGGAAGCTGAAGCAGAAAGAGTTCAGTCAGTTCAGACTCCATTTAGAGTCCCAGAGCAGAAGGAGGAGAACTGAAGGCTGAGGCAGGGTGAGTGTTAATCCAACATTTTATTATTTTACTGTCAAAGTCTCTGAGTCTCTTTTCTCCCTGTGGACTGTAGAGGAAAGAAACCTCAGAGGGAACTTTTTACGTCTTGTTGGGGACTTTATCCTGAGACACTGAGGACTCGTGTCCATGTGGACAGAGAAAGTTTTTGAGGGTTAAGACTTGTTTTAGCATTCAGATTACAGTCAGTTTAATGTCAGAGGATGAGCTAAGGCAGTTTGTCACAGAGACGTTCAAAGGTGTGTTTGTGTTACTTCCTGTTGTCGTGTGACTCCTGAACAAACTTGTTTCGCGGTTCTGAGCTCACAGACTTTGAGGCGCGTTCCCGGACACGTGTCAGTGGATCATTTTAATGTCAGATTACAACCCCTTCACACACAGGCAATAAAAAAGGATTCATTTTAGTAGAAAAACTACATACAGAACATTTAAGTATTTTTTCTTTGAAGTATTTTACTTCACTACATTTTCAGTCACATCTGTAACTGAAAAACTTGTGACCACTTTGTCTTCAAGTGCAACAGAACAGCTTCATCAGTTTACTCGGAAATTCCGACTTTCCATGTCAACTAGAACGCAGCATAACAAGTGGCGTTCCAGGATAGTTTTCCTAGTTGGAGGTCGGAAATTTCCCAGTTCCGAGGTGCCTGAACGCAGCATTTCCACACGTTTTTTTAACGGCCGTCTTCTCAGGCTGTCACATCACGCCGGACTCTCACAACATGCAGCTCTGCACACAGCGTGACCGTAAAGTAACCCGCGCGCTGAGACGCAGCCTTTTGCACTGTAAACATTTAAAGCTGAAGCAGTCTGGCTCTGCTCGGGACTGTGAGCTTCACTTTATCCGACCTGCAGAAGTGAACATGAGGATTTGTGCCTGATCACAAGTGTTGGTTTCGGTTTGTACCTGCATGAAGTGCAGTTAAGTCTGAAGGGGAGCTCAGCAGAGTGTAGGTCAGGCAGGCTTTTAAAAATCAGTATGAATTCTCATTAAATGATGTTAGTCTCATAATATTACAGTTTTCTTCTGGATATAAAGAGAACAAAGACATGAGGAGAGATTCTGAATGTGCAGAAAGTTTTGAACACGAGCAGAAAACTTTCTGCAGGAGTTTAGAAATGAACTTAAAGCTAAAACTTTGTGTCATCAGTGGGCTGTTTGCCCTCTGCAGGGCTGTGCAGCCGTTTGTTTCATCAAATGCCACATCTGTCACACATGTTATTAGCAGCTCAGTCATTTGTTGTACCAAAGTTCTGCCCCTCTCGTCTGTGGAAAAGTGAAAAGTTAATGTAATAGTTTGATGGTGTTTGTCTTCATTATGTAGTTTTTACATCTGATGGGTTAAATGTCTTTAACTTGAAAAGGCTAAATAATCAAATAAAGAGACAGTTATTTTACAAAATGTTAAGTGTTTGTGCAGTAAAGTATGTTTATACAGTCTTACAGTTCCAACTGGCCCTTTAACCAAAATGCTTAATGTGGCCTGTGGAGAAAATGAGTCTGACACCCTGAGTTAGAGTAAGGAGCTGGGAAGGTGTTATTTAAAATGTGTCTGTGTTACTTCCTGTTCTCTCAGACTTGTGACTGTTGAACAAACCTGTTTCCTGATTCTTGTGTTCTGAGCTCACAGTCAGTGTCACTGTTTTACCTCTCAGACTGACTGAAGTCCAGAAGATGATGAAGAGGAAGAGGAGGACGGAGCAGAGTCCTCAGTATCCAGCTGTCTGTCTATGAAGAGTGACTGGGCCAAAGATAATCCCCCACTCTTCAGTCCTGAACCTGGACCCTCAGACACAAAGTAAGAGACTGTTTTTAACATTAGTGCAGATACTGTTTCAAACTAAGATGGATCTGATTTGATTTCTGTATTCATTTTACATTTATTCATTTAGACGACACTTTTATACAAAGTGACTTACAATTGCTTTACATGTCAGAGGTCGCACGCCTCTGGAGCAACGAGGGTTAAGTGTCTTACTCAGAGACACATTGGTGTCTCACAGTGGGTTTGAACCCAAAGGCATGTGTCTTATCCACTGTCCCATCACCACCCTGTTCAGAGTCAGTTTTCTCCCTGTGGACTGCAGAGGAAAGAAATGTTAGAAAGAACAGTTTGGTTCAAATCTGGACACAAAGATGTAATTTCCTGGATAAAAGACATTAACCATACAATAACCAGGAAAACACGTTACACCTACAGAATCCCAAGAAAACAATAATACACATTAAAGCTACAGTAACCAAAGAAAACCAGATTTAAAGGTCTCATATTATAATAATTTTCAGGGTCACACTTTTTGGGGTGTTTCTACTAGATTATGTTTAAATGTTTAAACACATTATTTTCCTCACACCGTTCGTTGGTTCAGCTCCTCTTTTCACCGTCTGTCTGAACACTCTGGTTTAGCTCCTGTTTCTTTAAGGCCTCCCTCCCTAAAAGCCCCCTTTCTTCTGATTGGCCAGCTTCTGGAAGCCTCCCGAGGGGCAGGAAGTAGCTGGCACAAAGCTGAATGGATGTGTAGAGATGGGGCTGGCTATGAAAGACTAGGCTTCACAGAAACCCAACTTTATTCTCTGGTTTTACTGAACCTGGATCAGTTTTTATGGACAAAATATTGTCTGGTCTCTGATGTCCTCCGGCTGCTCTGCCTCAACTTCTGCTGGTTTACGCAGTTTCCTGATGGACAGATAGCTTCACTTGGTGTTAGCAGTTAATTCAGACACTAGCTACTGCTAACGGTAGCTTCTGCTAGTTAGTTAGCTCAGTTAGCCATGCAGCTAGCTGTCTTATTAGCTGACTGTGCCCAGACTGGAAGCTTGGTGCTCTGGGGTCTGTTGGGGTTTACAGCTGTAACGTTAGAACAGGAGCTTTGGACTGCTGGGAGCGCCCAGTTCAGGCAGAGTCAGCTGACAGTTAGCAGTAGCTAGCAGGTACTGTAGCGTTAGCTACAAGTAAAGCTATCTGTCCATCAGCTTCACTTTGTAAATCAGAGAGTTGAGGCCGAGCAGCCAGAGGACATCAGAGGGAACACCAGAAAATATTTAACTTTCCTTCATAACTGTAAAATCACTTTCTGTGAGACAGACTGAACAACCTCCAGCTGTAGCTCAGTGATGGAGCGACCGCTTGGGTTTGTGTTGGACGCTGAGAACGCTGTATTTAGTGGGCGGGGCCATCTACTGCGCTGAAGGGCTGGAGGAGGATCCCTCTATGACATCATAAAGGGAGCCAAATTCAAACGACATGTTTGAACACATTTACTGAAAGACTGAGCAGAGTCATAGTTTGGGCTCTTTAGACACAGCAGGGACACATTTAGGTTGGAAAGACATGAAAAGGGGCGTTTTACGCATTTAGGGACCTTAAAGAAAAGTGAGCAGGTGGAATTCAGGCTGGTTTTATTAAACTGTGTGTTTGTGAGACTGTTGAACAAACCTGTTTCCTGATTCTTGTGTTCTGAGCTCCCAGTCAGTGTCACTGTTTTACCTCTCAAACTGACTGAAGGCCAGAAGATGAGGAAGAGGAAGAGGACAGAGGAAGAGGAGGACAGAGCAGAGTCCTCAGTATCCAGCTGTCTGTCTATGAAGAGTGACCGGTCCAAAGAAATAAATCCTCCACTCTTCAGTCCTGAACCTGGACCCTCAGACCCAAAGTAAGAGACTGTTTTTACTGTAAACTGAGCTGATGAAGATGATGCATTGAGGATGAAGACAAAATGTTGTGCTAACAGATTTATATTCCTGATGCAGAACTATTAGTGCAGATACTGTTTCAAACTAAGATGGATCTGATTTGATTTCTGGAGCAAAACACCTGAGAACCTCCATTTCAGAATTTACACTTCAAGAACATCTTCATATATTTTTGCCCTCCTTTCCACACTTCTACACTTCTAATCGTCTTGGGTTTCCGTATTTATTCTCCAAATGATCTGATCTATGAGCTTTGACTTCGCAGTGTAACTTTCAGATAACTCTTCAGGGTTTTCACGTCGAAACCAGTGAACTACTCCACTAGTATACAGCTGAGTTAGCTATACTGGCTAAGAGTCCATTCACTTTGCTAATGAATGCTAACACACAACACTGTGTGCAAACAAGCTATAATACACATGTGAATAACTGCACGATACATCTCGGGCAGAAATGTCTCTTAACTTATCACAAAAGCACTCAGGATGAGTTCTGTGGTGAGTGAGTGAAGAATGATGAGCTGGGTGATGAAGATGAGGAGTTACAGGCTAGCTGGCTGCAACAGTTGCTCCTCTTTGTCTGATGAGTGAACAGGACAGTTTGCTCACTTTCCTCACTGCTCCTTCACCTACTGTCTTTAAGCTTTATACTCACAACGTTAAAGAGGTGGTGTTCAGCTGTTTGGCTTCTCTCCTTTATTGAGTTATATATCCTTTTTGTGCTGTAACAGGTTTGCAGAGTGAAAAAGCCCAAAGTTAGTTCCCATCTCCCACAGAAACTCTGCTCTGAACTGAAAACAGCTCGTTTGTAGTCCGGCCCTTCACTTCCTTAACTTGTGACATCACAATGAAAACGTGTCATAAAGCTCGCCAAGCGGCTGGCGGGGTCGGGCCACGCCCTCAAACCAAGCTAGTCTGAGCGGAGGCCCTTTGGCTCGACTCGCCTTTGTTTGGGTTTCCACTGTAGAAATGTTGGACCTGAACCTGCTTCCAGGTACTTTTTCTGTATCATCTCACCTCCGTCGAGGTTCCAAGCAAGCTGAGGGAAACTAAAATGTAACGTGAAAACATGACAGACTGCTGATTGGTCAGAGAGAATATTCACTATTCACTGCATCATCACTGCACCAGACAGAGGTCAGCAACAGGAAGTTTATTTTACAGTTTTCATCACTAAATCCACTTCTGAGAAGTTTTGAGCTGAGAAATCAGCTGTGTACATTTCCAATATTGACAGTTTTACGAGAAGTGACTATGAATATTTTCGGAGTTGAGGAGCTCCGCGAGCGGCGGCGGGGGAAGCCTGCGGCGACCTGCGGGAGGAGCGTGTGAGGCCGGCCAGCCGCCCGCTCACAGAGCCCTCTGCTCCCGCCGTCACACAGACCTCTGCAGCAACAACGGCAGAGGAAAACACAGCTGGAAGGTTTTCATACCGCTTATCTGTCTTTACATTCTGAGGAAGGTTCAAACCTTTTAACCGCAGACTGGATTTATTTTAAGAGCTGTGTGGATCGCTGGTGTGTGCGTCGCATTGAACATTACGTTGCGGCCGCTGTGTGTGGCGTCGCTCTCTGGGTTCTATCTGCAATGGAAAACAGAGCAGGGCCGAGTCTCTCAATTTGCGCTATGCAAGCATTTTTCAGCAAGGCAGCATAGATCGTCAGAACGCTGGGAACAGTTCAATGTTTAGTCCTGATGGTGAGATGTGGAACAATGATGTTGTGAACTGGTAATAACTTAGATTATCTCCTAGGTTACGGTCGCTGTCTGAAGGCTTTGATTTGGATCACACTACCTTGTTTCTTACGACCCGCCCTTCTCAGCTTCTGATTGGCTAGTAGTCCTTACCTGGGAACTGCGCATGTGCAACTTTAAACAAAGATTTTGTACAAGTAAGATGCATCACTCTGTAGCTCAAGAGCGGAGCTACAACAGACAGGCTGAAAAGAGGAGCTGCAGCAATGTGCAGTATCAGAAAAATATGGTGTTTTTTGACAATTAAACCATGTAAACCTGTTCTGGTGCAACCCCTAATTTAGATTTTGAACCTGAAAATGAGCACAATACCACCTCTTTAACACATACTAGTAACGCGCTGCTACTACATTGAAAGTGTTAAAGTACGCCGACTTCCCCGAGTCCTTTAATGAGAAAGGATCAGAAGGAGATGAGTCATCAGATTCCCACAATATTTTATTGAGCTCAGAAAACAGATATATATCTGGAGACTCTGCTCTCCTCCTCACAAGTCTGAGGTTCCCCACAAGAGTCTGAGGTCTTCCTGCTAAACAATGACTATATACTAGAAACCACACCCAACTGCACATCTTCCTTTGGCCTTGTTTAGGTATGTCTGGTTAAGATGTAAATCTCATGGCTGACCTCTGACCTTATGTAGGAGTGCATGGAGTCTGGAGAGTGTAAAGGGCATGTTGTGTGTGAGGATGGGGGTAGGAGAGGTCTATCCTCAGTGTATGTGTGTGTGTGTGTGTGTGTGTGAGGAGATGTATGGGTGTAAATGTATGGTCTGTATGCTGCAGAGTTTACTAGGTGAAAGGTGTGGTTCCTGTTTTCTGCACAAGCTCTGTTATTAATTATATACTGATTAATTTGATGCTAGATGTTTTGTTCATATCTTATCACAACGTCAATCATAAGCAAATCACACTTCTAAGTATACTAAAGAGTAAAAGCAACCCCTTGATGAATGTATAATCCTACATTTCCCCCTTTTGATCTCTTTTAAGAGATCACAACTCATCCCAGAGTTGATCCACCTCGCACTCATTCACAGCCGCATTTGCCAACATGGGCATCCTGTGTACATTTAGACATTCTCGCTTTTCCATGGCTGTGATGATTACTCTTGGATCAAGCTATGGATGCAAAGAATACAAAAACAACCACAAGTAACTAATATAGCTAAGAAAGTAGTAAGAGATAACCTAACTGGACATAATCAACCCTTTCCATTGTCCAAACACTGAGATCATCCTGGATGGTTGGTCCTCTTCTTCTGCTGCTCTTTCTTTCTTCAGTCTCAGGGGTAGACTACCCTGAGACCAGTAACACAGACCAGGGGATTATTCTGCCCCTATGTTGAGGTCTGGTTTTTCTCTGACTCGCCTGGAGTCAGGGCTCTCTGCTTGTGCAGTCAGGTCCTTCTGCACCGCTCCTAAGGACATCGCTGGTACTGGAGCTGCGGCACACTGGCTCCAATGGTACCACGTATCACCTTTTCCCTTGAGTCTCACAGCATGAGATGTTCTCTCCACCACCTGGAAGGGGCCTGTCCACCTTGGCTCCGACCACTTCCGCTTTATCACCTTCAGCACCACCCAGTCAGCTTGAGGCACTGTGAACTGCTTCCCTTGGGCTCCTTCTTCTCCCAGCTGGTTGGAAAAACCTGAAATGAGAGCTTGCAGTTGATTAAAATATGCTCTGTGAGCCACATCATCTTCAAACCCTTCCTGCAGTTTCAACCCAGCTCCCGGGCCTGGAAACTGTCATCCTGTCAGCAACTCATAGGGTGTAAACCCTGTTTTTTGGTTCACGGAGCTCCTCACTGACATCAAAGCTAATGGTAATGCATCCACCCAGTTTAATTTAGTCTGTGCACAGATTTTTGCCAATTTACTCTTAATATTCTGATTCATTCCTTCCTTGTGATTGTGGGTGATAAACTGTACCAAAAGCATGCTTCAAACCCAACATCGTCTCCACCTGCTGGAGATGTGTCTTCTTAAAGTGTGTACCATTGTCTGACCTTATCTTCTCAGGAAACCCATGCCTGGGAATGTAGTGATTAATCAAGCACTTAATCACTGACTTACTGTCTTCTTTGTTTGTAGGCCATGCCTCTGGCCATCCTGTAAAGGTGTCAACGCACATCAATACATACCTGTACCCTCGTACTGTATCCACCATGTCTGTGTAGTCCATAGAAATCTCATGTCCTAGCCTGGTAATCATTGGAAACGCGCCCATTTCTGGTTTGACCGTTGGTCTGGGATTATACAGCATACATACCTGACACCCACGCACAAATTCCTTCGTCATGTCCCCTAGATATGGATGCCACCAATGACATAGATGCCTGTTCATTTGGGCAGAACCAACATGTCCTACCCCACGTGCTTCCTCCAGGACTTTTTGTCTGATTGTGGGTGGGAGGACCAGTCTCCCATCTGGACCTCTCCAGAGTCCATCCACTTCAGTAGAACCTCTTTGTTTCCATGTTGTTTTCTCTTGTGGGGAGGCGTTCTGCTGACATTGTTTGATGTGATTCTCTGTCAGCTTCGTGTTCTTCTGGATTTCCTCCTCAGTAATTATCAATTGCAGAGATGGAGAATATCCCACCACTCTGCTTAGCAGCCTGGTCTGCTGCTTGATTTCCCTTTGGCCACTGGTGTGTTTGTGGTGTCGTGTCCTTTGCACTTAACAATTGCTACTTCACTGGGAAGGAGCAAGGCCTCTGCCAATCGCTTCATTTCTTCTTCATGTTTAATTGGCTGATTTCCTGCTGTGAGAAATCCTGCTCTCTTCAACTGTCCCAACTCCACATGTGCTGCTCCTGCTGCATAAGCTGAGTCAGTGTAGATGGTTATCTTTTTACCTTCCCCCTCCTTTAAAGCTTCTATCACTGCTCTGACCTCTGCCCTCTGTGCTGACTGATGTCCCTTTAATCTGTCTGCTTTCACCGTTCGGTACTCATTCCCTTCTCTCCTTACTACTGCATATCCTGCCTTCAGTCCTTCTGTCTCATGTCTAAAACAGCACCCATCTGTGAAGAGCTCCTCTGAACCCTCTAAGGGCTGTGCCTGCAAATCTGGTCTTACCTTCTCTTCCCTCAGCACTTCCTGTTCGCACATGTGAGGTGTCCCTACTCCCATTCTGTCTGCCATGTTGATCCCTTCTTGTGTAAAACTCAGATTTGGTGCCTCCAGCACCTTGCTCAGTCTCTGCTGTCTTAAAGACGCCATTGTGAAGGTCTGTGAGTTTACATATGACACTACACTATGTGATGTAAATACGCGTAGCGGATGTCCCATGACTATGTGTGCTGTTTTCAAAATGATTTTTATAACATTTTTGCTACCCCTGCTACATGTTGAGTACATCTTGGATGACGCTTTTTCCATAGCTGCCTAGCATTACGCTGACATACATAAGCACCCTTCTCTCTCCCCCTTTTTTCTGAAACAGAATGCTGTTTACAACTCCATCTGTTTCAGAAACATCCCAATGAAAAGGCACTGAATAATCAGGTAACGCAAGATCTGCTGCCTGAGCAAGTTTCTGTTTCAAAGAGATGAATGCATCCTCTGCTTCTTTAGTCCATTGAAACTGGGCCAAGATTCCACATCCCCTGTTCTTTCACCAACTCTCGCAAAGTATGGGTGAGACCAGTGTAATAAGGGATGTAATTTCGACTGTAGCCTGTCAGCCCTAAAAAGGAAAGCATGTCCTTGACAGTCTGTGGTTGTGGATGATGGAGAATGGTACTCCTGTGTGCCGCTGACATTCCTGCCCCCTTTTGAGATAATGTTCGCCCTAAAAAGGAAACCTGACTGCGCACCAACTGGAGCTTGTCTTTGCTCACCTTAAAACCTTTTTCAGCGAGGCGACGTAAAATAGATATTGTGGCCTCCAAACATGTAGAGGGGGTGGGAGCTGCCAGTAAAAGATCATCCACATACTGTATGACTGTCACCCCATTCGGCAGGGGGCACCCTGACAGTGCTTCTTTAAGAACCTGATTGAAAATACCTGGGGAAAGTGCAAACCCTTGTGGTAATCTGGTGTATCGCCACTGAGTCCCTCTATGTGTAAATGAGAAAATGTCTCTACACTTGTGAGCTTGTTCACTTGTTCAAGGCTACATATGGGTTAGGCACTGGAATAGTGGGTGCAGCCAAAATAGAATTAATGGACCTCAGATCATGTGGCATTCGATACTTACCGGTGCCATGTTTTTCTACAGGTAAAATAGGAGTGTTCCAAGCAGACTGTGAGGTTTCCAAAACTCCAGAGTTTATTAAGCCTTCAATAGTATGAGCAATCCCTTCTTCTGCAGCAGGTTTGTGTGGATACTGCTGCAGCCACAAGGGCCCATCGGACTGGGTCCGAAATGAGACATGTGTACAAGATGTAAGGCCTACATCAGTAGGGCCTTTAGACTACAAAAAGTCAGGAAGTTCCTCTGTGATTTCCCTAGCCTTAGGATAATCCATTTTTTCCCTACCATGTTCTCTAGATATCAGTTCATGATGCAACACCACTTGGTCTGTCACCGTCACCTGAATGCAACAAATATTGCAACTGGGGGAGAATGAGACCTGAGGGATCTGGGTCTGCACCCAATCAGTGCAATCCACGGCTCTCTTAACCATAAGAACCAGATCTTTAACTTGATATTTGGGTTGCAATGCTAAGGACACATGTGGGACTGCTTCTTCACCCATCATGTACCATTCCATCTGTTCAGGAGTAAGTTTGGTGGCAGAGGCTACCCCCTCCGGGCCCAAATAAATGTTCTGAAATTTTATATCCCAGGTTTGACCCTCAAGTTGGTCATCAAAAGATTGTTAATACCACTGAGTTTCTTGTCTGTCACAGAAGAGCGTCACATGGGGAGGGTCTGGGGGTGAAGTGTAAGGCTCGTGTAGGGTGATTCCACGGTTTCCACAGGAGATAGGAGCTCATCAAGCCCCCTTTTTTCAGTGTCTGAGGCTGTAGCAGGCCCCAATAGATGTCAGCTGCGTGTGCCTGCATGGGTTGAAGCAATCATTGTCCAGTTTGAGGGTGTCCACTTTTAAATTGAGTCCCATCTGGTAGGGTAACTACCAGTCCATCAGTGCTGCAAAGGATGGTGGCTCCTAATTTAATAAGGAGATCTCTTCCCAGTAAATTTACCGGGACTGTGGGGGACACCACAAAAGGATGAAGCAAACTCTGGTGTCCCGATTGTGTTGGCAGCAGTTCAGTCACTGGCAGTTTCTGTCCTACCCCAGAGAAACCTACAACGTCCACGGTCCACTAAAAAAGACAAACTCTTATTATTGACCTCCAGGGACAACATGGCATCTGCCTCTCCCCTGTTGTCCAGGCCTCTCTGTGGGGTGTGTCATTGAGGTGGTGGGGGTGGGTGCTCCTCCAAGCCCCACTCAGTCCAGTCCACTTGTGGATACTGCCCCCTAGGAGCAGCTATTGGATTAGGTGCCATCATGGGTTTCTGTGTTGATGGCCCTTGACCTCCTGATTTGTTCGTTGATTGATGGGGTTTAGTGGACAGCTCTTCACCCAGTGAGAGGTGTCTCCGCAAATGAAACCACCTCCAGCTCCTCCTCCTTGTGGTTTCCCTCTGCGGGAATCTACCCCTACCTCTCCCCCATCCACGACCTCCCCTGTTCCCTCCCCTTGGAGGTCCCCATGACTGTTGATTCCACCCTTGATTTTGAGAGGGGTGGTGTGAATCCACCCACGGTGGAAATGGATATAAATCTGGGGTCTGTGAGTTCGTGGGGGGAGCCCCAGCCACCATTTGTTTATTAGAGCCCTTTTCCTTATCGTTTACCTCATGCCTGGACTTCCCCAGCTGCAGCTTCAGTAACTGTGTCTGCAGCTCTTTGATCTCATTCTCTTTCCCTACCTCTTGATCTCTTGCCCTCTGTAAGTGGTGTACTGCATGTCTCTCCCACACTTGTGACTCACTTCCTGGAAGGTCTGGATTGCTTAAAATAGCTTCTTTCACTAAGGTTGGAACCCCTTCCAGTACTGCTTTCGAACCACCCCATTATTTCCTGGATGGCACCCTGTGTGTTTGGTTCATGTCTCTTTGGCCTGCTCCAAAAATTCTCGAGGGTTTTGATCACTTTTCCAAGAGAGCTTTGGAACTGTGGGAGCATTAGGGAGTGGGAACCTCTCTCATAGCCTTGCTTAACTGATTTACGACCCTCACAAATGGGACCTCATCCCCGTCGTCATCTGTCTGGGCCTCCTTCTCTAGCTCCCTCATCACGTGACCTGACATACATCTGGCTGCTATGGGTCTCCAATCACCTAAAGCTAGTCTCTGTCCTGCTGTTAGTTTGTCTAACTGATCCAATCACAAACATTGGAGGCATCTTGTCTACAAGAGCCTGCACATCCCATAGGCCCCATGGTTTATATCTCTCTCCCCCTCCTATCACCTGCAAAAGTGGAAAATTTCCCTTATGCTGGGGAGCCTGTGTGTGAGCCCTATGCCCCCTTGCTACTCTCTCCTGTCTTCTCCTGTCTAATGTGTCAATCAGGGCTCGGGCTGTCTGATTCTTCTGTTGTGACTCTGACAGTAACCTCTGCACCTCCCTAGCCAGCCTCGGCATGTCTTCAGGTTGACCTTCCTCCTATTCCTCGAACTCCTGTGCCGGGGTTTCCGCTCCATGTGTTGACATTCCTTGCCTTCCTTGCACCCATCTTTGACACTCGTCCTCAGTGTCAAGATGCAGCGAACTCCAACTCACAGTTCCTCGATACTCACCATTACTCTCTCCATCATCTCTCTCTATTGGTTCTTTATCATGTCCCCTTACTTCCCTACAGGGCCTCATAGGTTGCTCATCCTCCTCTCCCTACTTACCTCTCAGCTGGCCATAGACGTGAGCGTCTTTCTCCCCACCCCCCGTGGTCTTTTCACGCTTCCTGACCCCTTCTTCTCGTCTGATTCTACTCTCAAAGGCCAGATGTTGCGGGGGTGGGGCTGGAGCTGGAGCTGAAGCTGGAGCTGACCTCTCCATGCTCCTTTTAAGTGGGGGAATGGTCTCCCCCCCGTTTTCTTGTTTTGGCTCCAATTCCATCACAAATCTCCCTCCAGACACTTCCAGCACCGGGTAAATACTTACCGAAGGTGCTGTAGGCTCTTTCCCCTTGGTATAGGGTGGGGGTGGTAACCCCTTTTTTCCTTTACCTTGATCTTCTGATTTTTTATCTCTCCCCAGATGTTTCACTGCCTGAGCATCTACTGCTAAGGCAAACCACTTTTCTCGCTCCTCTGCCTCATCACGCTTCTTAACACACTCACGCTCCTTTTTCCACAGCACAGTATGCAGAGATGACTTCCCTTCTTCTCCAGGGACCTCTGCTACTGCGCTCTCCATTCTGTGTTTTGCTTCCTCCGACTCCCTTAATCGATCTTTTGGCTTAGTCCTCTTACTTACCACCACCAACACATTAGCAATCTGTTCATCCCAGGGCCTCCACGGGCCCCGACCACCATCATCAATTTCTCGATCAAATTCTCCGTCCATCCTAACCCTGCCTAACGTGCACCAGCCAGTCAGTTTGTATGGAGTTCACCCGAGCAACTGACCCAGTCAAACACTACTTCTCACTCAACTTCCTTTATTCACTTCGTTATCACCGTTAGGTATCCGTGAATTAGAGGGGAGGCTTTTCGTGTTTGAGACACTAATGCACACACTGTCCCTTGGAGAATATCACACGCACACTCATTCACTCTTCTTTCACACTCACAACACACTAAGGTTCCAGACCTTTTAATTACCTTTACCTTTGTAGAATTCGGGCGTCCTCAATTTCCCCGGGCCTCTAACCCAGCACTCACGGGACTCGAACCCTGAGTCTTCTCCCCCCGTCGAGAGAGAAGTGGAGCAGCCAGCTCTAGGACACAATGCTTGGATATTCCAGATATCCGGGCCTCTCACCCTTATACAAACTAAATGCTTGGATATTCCAGATATCCGGGCCTCTCACCCTTATACAAACTCAATGCTTGGATATTCCAGATATCCGGGCCTTTCACCCTTGTAGAATTCTGATAACTCCCTCTCCGTTTTAACACTGTACAGTCAGGACTCTTTCAACTCGTTAATTTAGCAAAATTAGACCGAATATGCAGATTAGTTTAAACAGGTTCTGCTTACCATTTTATTATGCCGCGGCAGAGTAGATCGAGTCCTTTGTGTTCAGCAAGTAAACCAAATTGTAATCCTTCTCATCCCGGACGAAGCCCCCAAATTGTTAAAGTACACTGACTTCCCCGAGTCCTTTAATGAGAAAGGATCAGAAGGAGATGAGTCATCAGATTCCCACAATATTTTATTGAGCTCAGAAAACAGATATATATCTGGAGACTCTGCTCTCCTCCCTCACAAGTCTGAGGTTCCCCACAAGAGTCTGAGGTCTTCCTGCTAAACAATGACTATATACTAGAAACCACACCCAACTGCACATCTTCCTTTGGCCTTGTTTAGGTATGTCTGGTTAAGATGTAAATCTCATGGCTGACCTCTGACCTTATGTAGGAGTGCATGGAGTCTGGACAGTGTAAAGGGCATGTTGTGTGTGAATATGGGGGTAGGAGAGGTCTATCCTCAGTGTATGTGTGTGTGTGTGTGTGTGTGTGAGGAGATGTATGGGTGTAAATGTATGGTCTGTATGCTGCAGAGTTTACTAGGTGAAAGGTGTGGTTCCTGTTTTCTGCACAAGCTCTGTTATTAATTATATACTGATTAATTTGATGCTAGATGTTTTGTTCATATCTTATCACAACGTCAATCATAAGCAAATCACACTTCTAAGTATACTAAAGAGTAAAAGCAACCCCTTGATGAATGTATAATCCTACAAAAGCAAAGCACACACAAACGTCACACCATTAAATTAAGTACAGCATGCACACAGTTGTCGTACCCACCACCACATGCATTGAAGGGGAAAGGGGTTACCGCGATCCACCACCCTGTCCGTCCGGCAGAATACTTAAAGGGGAAAAATGGCTGACAAGCTGAGGAAAATCATGCAGCCAAAAAACAGGGACCACCGCCACACCCCTAGCAAACCCCAGCAGATCGCAACCACATTCACAGGAGCCCAATCACCTGTAACACATCTCATATAATGATAAACATAAAAATTCAAAACACGAATAGCAGCAGTCGATGAGGCAGGCAAAACACCAGTGGCTAGACAACCCTAAAATTACGAGAATTTAATCAGTTCAGTTTAACACACTGCAAACACACACTTGTTAAATACCTGACAAAATGATATTTACCTCGCACAATGCAGGATATATTCAACCCAGCTCTGATTCCACCTCGTTTATGACCAGATATTTAGGCCCAATGTCAATCGTGTTATCAAAAGGCACCCAAACTAGTGAACGTACGTAACTCTTCTAGACAGCATCTTTTTACCTCAACATTACCCACTGCCTTCTCTGTGGTGAGCCTTTAGCACGACTATTCAGCTATTCAGCTGATGAGGTCTGGCCAACAGGTGACTTAACATGCCTGTGATTAAAACATGTTCACAAGTTAAAAACATTGACTCATAACTCATACAAAACATACCTGCTCTCTAGCTGCACTGGACCACAATGGCTACAGGGAGATGCTGAGTGCTCTCTATAAATCAGCTCCTAAAGCGGGAACAGGTGTGTGCCTGCTTCTAGAGAGACAGGTGGGTGGAGCTTCACTGAGAGGCTAAAGCAGACCATGGCCTTACTAGTCCAAAAGCCTGCCTATCACACTTTATTTCTCAGTAGCTTGGTGGCAGCATCGCTGTTTTCTGAATCAAATCAAAGCTCTTTTATTGACAGAGCAGCGCAGTAGCTTCCAAACACGCTACATTTTCCCAAGTGTTACTGAAGGATCAGCTAAGTGACGCCACACACAGACCTGTATGTGCAGCCGGCGGAAGCACTTCTGTGTGACGGTGACATCACGTAGCGATCCTCGGGCTGATGTCTGCGACTTTGCTGCAGTGGATTAAAGAGTTTCCTTTCTATTGTGATAGTTGTCGCCTGGACACCTCTTCCTCTAGTGAGGAAACTTTGATATGTAGAGGCAGAAACTTGTTTCCATGAGATGAGAGATTTCTCTCTCTCTCTCTCTCTCTCTCTCTCTCTCTCAGGCCTGTTGCCATGAATGTTTAGGTTGCCATGGTGCCAGAGCACAAATTCACATATAAACAATAAAAAATACATAATTAATAAACAATGAAAAACTAAAGAAAGAGGAATAAAAACAACAAAAACACAATATAGGCCGATGTTACATTGAAAATATGTCTTGGTTTCAACAATGGTTCTCCGTTTGTTGAGAAAATACCAGGGCTCGAGACTAACGGTGTCCTATCGTCCTGGGGACGATAGAAAATGTGTTTAGGAAGAACAGAAATATTCTCCAGGACGCTTACAGGACGAAAGCCATTTTTGTATGTGTGTTAATTTATTACTATCCTATTAGGCTACTTAGAAAATGCCAAAATTCACCTGCTGACTACAACGGAGCGCATCTTTTCATGCTGTTACTATAGTTACCGTAACTGGCCGGCTACTCACCCGGAGACTTGTTCCGCGGTACCAGGTGCAAATATGTTGCGCTGGTTAAACAACGGTAACGTTAAACAGATTGAGCACCAAGACGGCCCTACACATCCTCCATCGAACCCGAGTAGGCCTCAATCCCCGAGTCTGATGTGAGGACAATTCACATCAAACCAGTCTGCTAACTGCTCGCTACTACTAGCTAGCTAACGGGCTCTAAGTTATCCTGGCTGTGTGTGTGTATCAGCTAAAGCATACATTTGGATTTCAATATATTTGTGATCTTTTTTCTTAGTCAGTCTAATTTAGGGCGACCAGACTTTCATGTTTTCTGGGGACAGTCCCTGCTATTGGCAGCTTGTGTCCGTCTGGAGCCGAGCCCGTAAATGTCCCCGTATTTCACTGTGTGTTAAAGACCAAAGCCCGTGTTTTTTCCTCCTCCCCACAATACAGCTAACGTTAACGTTACTGTTGCAGCCAATAAAACCGTTTCTTTATAAAGTTAATTTTGAAAAATGTTTGGAGCATTTCTTTGTTTTTAAATTAAAGTTTTTGTTATTTAAAGTGACGACTAAGCGGCCAGAGGCGACAGTGAGGTGATAATCAATTTAGCCTCTCTAATCAACACTTCACTTGCCTTTCAATAAAATTCACAGATATAAAACAATTCAAGCTTATATTACAATGTTAATTTAAACATTATTATCAGTAGTAAAAAAAGCATTTTTGAAAGGCTTACGCAGGCTGCTGCCGCTCGCATCAGCGTGTCTTTACCTTACACCTAGGCTATAAAAATCAAGGCTTCAGCACAGGACATCATGGCCAATCACAAAATCCAATCACAAACAAAATAACGAGGCAGCCTCCTAGAGCCTGAACCACAGCCGCTTTCATACAGAGATTTGGCAATAAATGGGGAAAGAATATCTGCCAATAATATATTATTATATTTATTTAGCTCCATTCAAAGTGGTTATCTGTAAACAGGTAAAACAACTGAAAAATAACAGGAGTTAAATGCTTTTTTGTATTCATGCAGAAGAAATTTTTTTCTTTTTCTACATATAGGAAATTAAGAGAAAAATACAAAAAGCTGTGGCAATAAACGGGTAAAGAATATCTGCCAATAATATAGTGTGTCAGTGTCATAGCTTATAAATTGTCTATCTTTGTTTTACCACCTCCAGCTTCTCTTATTTTACATTTTATTTTGGGACGGTTGACATTCACTTTAGGACGGTTCAAATTGTTTTTCAGGACGGTTCAAGGACTGAGGTGAAAAAAGTTAGTCTGGAGCCCTGAGGAACCCTGAGGATATCAAAAATTTTTGAACGATACCCAGCCCTAATAATAACTGTTTTATATCAGTTTCTTTTCATCAAATTTACAGTTGCAGTTGTGTTCCAGGTGTATTAGAAGATATCCAAGTGCATTATAATCTACCTTATGATGGTTTTGATGGTTTATTGCATTAAAATATTGCTTTCTTTACCAGGCGAGAATGAAAATATATTTTTTCTGTATTTGATCTCCATGTCGTCTGTAATGGTAAAATAAATATGTTAATATACCATCGATTTTACATTCCTTTGCTTCTGACATTTCAAAGGAGACCAGAATTATGCATCTAGGCCTAATGGTTGAGGAGATATTACTGATTTATTTTGGGTTTGTTATTTTAGGCGTTTTTCCTAAAAATAGGTGCTAGTGGCCATTGTTGCAATAATCTAGGCGTTATGAGATGAAGGCATGTAAAATGGTCTCTGTGTCCTTAAATGTTAACATAGATCAAATTTTTCCTATATTTCTAAGTTGATAAAACATGATTGAACAAGCTTTGTGGTGTGCTGCTCAAAATTTAAATTACTATCAACCCAAACACCGAGGTTCTTTGCAACAGGCTTAATGTGATTCACTAGGGAACCAGCAGATGGCAGTATTTGTTTTGCCATCTGCTGGGACCCAATGACCAGGATTTCTGTTTGGTCTGAGTTCAGCTGGAGGAAATTATTTGACATCCATTTTTTAACTTCACAAAGGCAGTCGGTAAGTGATGAGTGTCATCAGCATACATATGAAAAGAAATACCATGTTTATGGATAATATGCCCAAGGGGAAGCAGATACAGGGAAAACAAAATGAGTCCTAAGACCGACCCCCGAGCCACACCATATTTAACTGGACAGAACAAAGAGACATAGTTTACAGACACGCAAAACTTCCTATTTGACAGGTAGGATGAAAACCATTCTAGAGCTGTACCAGAGATCCCCACCCAGAGCCTCAGTCTGTCTAACTTGATCAATGGTGTCAAAAGCAGCACTAAGGTCCAGGAGTACCAGGACTGAGCACATACCTTCATCAGCAGACATTAAAAGGTCATTGGTGACTTTAAGCAGGGCAGTCTCAGTGCTGTGGTACTTCCTGAAACTGGACTAAAACTTTTCAAGTAGTTTGTTATTTATTTATTTTTTATATGTAAATGTACTGGAAGATAACTAAACAGTTAGTGAGCTGGACTGAATAGTGTCGTCACACTTTACAACAGTTAGACTGCACTAAGTTACTTTACTGTAGTGGATGAGTCTTCCTCTGTGGTGTTGTCCTGAACAGTTATGTTGCAGAGACTGTGGAGAAGTTTTGTACCTGAGTATCTGTAAAGCCACAATAAATCTATGTTGAACATTATGAAACAAACAGCGTAGATCTGTGTAAACATAAAGTCAGCTGGCTGCACCTGCCTTCTATCAAGCACTGTAAACCCGAACACACTGCTTACTCAAACGAATTATGAGTTCAGCAATCAAAACCAGCTAATAAGTACACCATACACCAAACAACCAAGTCTTCTTAACGAGTTATGTTGTTTTAATTATGTGTGTTTTTGAGTGATGAGCGGTTTGTAAATCAAATTCTCCGAGTGCAGAGACGACGCTGACGCTCTGACGCCACTATCGGCCAGACGCGACTTTTCGCTTTCAGAAAAATCGAGATGGCTACCCGACGCGAGGGAGACGATTTTGCAATTAACGGAGCAAAACTGTTAACCTATTTATCAAAAGGCAAGAGAACCAATATTTATTCGCAGCGCTATGAAAGAAATGTTTTTGTGTTCTTTAACTTCTATTTTACAACCGTGTGTGCTCTGGGAGGACCGCTTCAGGATGTGGAGGCAGTTTGGCGCATTACTTTTATGCTAGCGTTAACGGACATTAGCTCCAAAGTAACGTAACGTTGGGACTGAAGCCTTCACCAGACAGTCGGCAGCAGAGGCGGACTTACCATTAGGCAAAGGTAGGCAATTGCCTTGGGCCCCAAGCTACCAAGGGCCCCGTAAAACGCCTCATAAACTTATGGTTACGATTTGTTGTCTTACTTTTCACCAATTAATTATATCTCTAAACATTGATGCGCTAAAGTGCTATCCTATTGTTTAATTCATGATGAGAAACTCCCCCCCCAGTCCCCACTACATTGGACTATTCCATTATCCAACTGCGCATCTGCGTGTGTGTTTGTAAACAAACAGCTCAGCATGCTGTGAGCTGTTGGCTACAGACGGTTGAAAAATGAAGCGAAGCTACCGAAGTGGTTCTGAAAAAAGTAAGAAGCGGGAAGAAAGCAGACAGTTTTTAGCAAAACTTCTAAAGGTAACAACCTTTTTCACGACGGCTACTGACAACACTAACATTAACATTACTAAAGAGCAGCAAGAAGCCGGTGCTTGCGCTAGCAAAGCTAACACTGATGAAGAGGAGCTACCCACCGGCAGTGTCAGCCCAGGTTGCTCAAGCAATGCCTGTCAAGTGTCCCGTTTTGGCCGGGAAAGTCTCGTATTTTACCCTTCTTTCCCGCCATCCTCCCGTATTAGTATTTTCCCGTAAATCTCCCGTATTTTAAACTGCGTTATTAAAAATAATAATAACGTTACCCATGCAGCGCTGCGCAGGGCTGACTTATGGTGATGCATGTTGGACTTAAAATAAGGTATGCTGGTGTGATGGAAGCCAGCGAAGCTGTGCAGTGAGTAAACCTCACTGCCCGACACAATAAGAGACGCACCGGCGACCGATGCTAGCACCAGTACATTTTAGCCTCCACGTCAGTCTGTCCGCCTCCCGTACCCGAGGTCGCCGGTTCGAGTCAGGACCGCGCAGTAACCTACGTACTCGGGGTCAGCCGGTTACACTGGTTAGAAACAGACTGTATATAAAAAGGTTAGAAATCGTGTCCGATTTTAGCCGGCGCTGCAAAACGTCACCAGGACACATGACATTAAAAACTCGTGGAAGCAAGGCCACTGCAGGCGCCGAGTCCGGTGGCCGCAGTTGCTCTTTTTTCAGGCTGCACAAAGTTGGAACCACACTTTTGCCTAGTTTCGCGGCATTTTTGTTTGCAATGGCAGCGAGATCAGTCATTGATCTCAGCTCACAGTGAGCTCACGCAGGTAGAATGTGTCCAACTTTACGGCGCCGTGTTTATACCTCGCCCCTGCAGTCACCTGCAGCTCACTTTAGACTATCAAGTCGCCCAAAGTCAGCCGCCGTCATCTCGAACACACCTATACCCAGTCTGAGCTCTGTCACTAGCCTCGCGATAACTGCCACCTGCAGGTAGACGTTAGACAGCAGAACTGTTTGCGCTCTACTCTCATGTAAAATTAACCACTCTGGCCCCGCCCATCTCCTGAATCGGTCACGTGGTACGGCCGGCTTGCGAGGCTTCGAACGTCATAACATACGTCACCAACACAAGCCTCGATACAAAAATCATCCTAGATTACTCAACACAGGCTTCGAAGCCTCGATACTGGAGGACACATCACTATAAAATAGTAAAAAAGTACCATAACTCACTAAAAGAGTGAAGAAAAGTTATGTGAAATTAAAAGAAAAACTTTAAAAGAAAAGCAATATGAAATGAAAATAATGTGTGGAATGAAAATAAAATGTAAATTTAAATAAATGCTCTTCATATATACTCGTTTGTGTTTTCATTTAGGCTATAACACCTGTCTTAAAATGTAAGGGATACTGGAGCTTGGTTGGGGTGGTGGGACTGCTCGCGGTGGGCGCCGTAAAATTTCCCTTATTTTCAAATCCAAAACTTGACAGGTATGAAGTACGTCTTTCTCAGATAAATAAGGACTCAAAAGGGGAGAACAAGGGTTGTGGAGGGCCCCATGCCTGTGTTTGCCTTAGGCCTCAAAATGACTAAATCCGCCCCTGGTCGGCAGAGAATGCACTTTGGCCCGGTAAGTAAACAGTTTATCACATTTCGGCTCTGTTGTTAGGCACAGTTACGTTTACAGAAAGGCTAAAGCTGATGATACACAGAGCAACTTTTAGAGCAATGGTGCAGGGCAACGTTGTCGTCAGTGGTAATGAGTAAAGACTACCGTAATCCCCTTCCCCCGCCACTCCGCCAGCCGCTCCGCAGCGCCGCTATTCATTTAAAACATAGTCGGACTGCCCAGCAGCACTGCTCAAATAGTTGCCCAGTGTATCATCAGCCAAACGCTAGAAGTAAGCTGGCTCCCATTGAGGTAACGTAAACTTTGCACTGTTGTGAACTGCTGTCACTGTCAGTTAACTCGCGTTAGTTAACGTTATATTGTGAACAGTCAACTTCTGTGTTTGTTTATAAGCTGTTCTTGAAACAGTGTTGATGCATGACTAAAAGTTTTAAGTTTATTAGCTGTAAGCCTAATGACTCTACTCAGCCCATGTATTGCAGAGACTAGTTGCCTCGCCTGAAGTGGCTGTAACGTTAGTATGTATTGGTAAAGGAGTATTTTTCCACTGTGGTAATGAAACCTTTTAACTGGTGAAGGATGCTCAGTTTTCACTGAAACTATTTTATGATTAGTTCATTTTGGAAGATGTTTGTGGTAACGTTACATTGGCATGAGTTGAATTATTACACAAAAGAGTGTGTGTTATTTAGCATCGTCTCAGATATTAACGAGATGGACAAAGTAACAGAAGCACCTGTCCATGTTATAACGTTACAAATTAGCAGCAGCACAACTGCAGTTTCCAAAATGATCAAACAGTCGAATCAACAACTCCTCGAAACAGTTTAATTCAAAACTGAACATTATCATTGTTATGGAGGTTTTATGGCAGGAATGTTGTATTACTGCATTACTTTTTAGCTAGATGTAACTATTGAACTGGTAACTTCCTCTTAGAGACTAAATATATTTCTCACAACATTAAACTGTGCCAGTATCACATGTTTGTGATGGTGTTTACATGGCCATTATTTTGTAAACTAATACAAAGTTGGTGTTCATATACTCTGTGCCCATTAAGGACTATAGAGAGTGCTGCTGAAGGGATTTCATCATGTCCATAACCACCTGACTTGCGAAAGCAGCTCTTGTATCGGTGAGTAAGTGAAATGATAAAATATACTATTTTAAAAAATCAGCAATTGAGGACGTTCTTGTTGACTGGACTAATGGGAATTCTTTGTGTTTTATATGCTCCTGCAGGATTAAGTATTGAGTGACACTACAGCTATCCAAGGTATGTTTTCAATTTGCACATCTCTGCATAAGAGTTAGTATATTTATTTTGAATTATTCAAGATTATGTACACTTGATGCATTTTATACTGCATAGATTTGAAAGACGTGAGTTAAGGTATTTAAAGGAACGGGCTTACTAGGGTGCTTCCTTATTAAACAAAAATTCCCTTTGTGGTAACAACATTAATCTACATACATTTATGTGTTTGTATTTGAATGTCTGCAGGTGTTTTCTGAGTTCCATCGTCATCATGACTTATGTTGAACCTATGGAGCCAATTCAACTGTGAGCTTGACACCACAGCTGATTTTCCTGTCCAGGTGGAGGGCCTCACAGAAGACAGCAGAGGCACTGCGCATATCCTGGGATTTATGACCTCCAGGTGAGTGTAAGATTAATTTTGCCATAGCCATAATGTAGATCACATAATGTGTGGTCATTACAGATTAGGACATCTCTGCAATACAGTTATTCTGAATTTGTGATGATTATAATGACATCTACTTTCAATGGTCATTCCACATTTGCACAGTTGTCATTTTTTTTGTTTTGTTTTCCAGTAACTTTAAAAGTTGTTTCAAGCCTATTTTAAATGGCTATTATTAGGCTGCCTGAACACATAATACAGAACAGAGAATCCTCGCTTTATTTTTTACTTGTCCAAGAGACCAATGCCAGGGTTGCGATGATTGATCCCTGTGGGGTCTACTGACAGGTGCAGAGGAACAGACAGAGAGAGATGTAGTGTAGGCCTCCTCCACACGTAGATCCATCCAGAAGTTGTTAAAGAGGTTTGAAACGCGGTATTTTTTTTGGCTATAAAACATACTGCTGACAAACCACATGTAAGTGTTTGTCCCTGCATGATACAGCGAGAGACAATCAGAAAGAGGTGGTGTGAGCTGTTGTGTGTGTGTGTGTGTGTGCAGGGTTGAGGGTTGAAGTGTGGGTGCTTGTGGGAATATCAAAATCACCAAATCTAAAACCAAAAACCTATCCAGTGAAGAATAGGGGTGAATTAATCGATTCTTAGGTGCATCGCAATGCTGATGTGGTGGATTTTAAATTGATTAACAAATGTCTAAAAATCGATTATTAAAAGTTAATTGATAACGCAATGTTGATGGAACGTAAAAGGTGGATTTTGCGAAAAGGGCCGTGCCCGAACCGTCAGCTTTAACTCGTACACTGTGAGCATGGTGACACTCGAGGCTCAACAGCTCTCTGCGTGGATGCAAACTAGTCCTTTTAAGCTAATTAGGAGATGTTTCTTTTGGATTTTAATGTGCAAATTAAATGCTTCCAAATCTTTTGTCATGTAGTAAGTCTTGTCTTATAGGTAGTTGCAGCTGGATGGATTTATTATTGTTCTTGCTGTTGTTGGTAATAATAGTATTATTCTTTTAGAATTACATTGGTATAACTGTTACACTATAACAACATTTGTATAATAATTATTTTGATTATCAATCTAGAAACAACAGGATGTACACGAGACGCATTCTGGCCCTTCGTGCCCTCCCAGTGGACCTGCGAGAGGATGACTGATTTCTTCAAGATCCACAGTGTAAGTCCTCAGTTTACTCACACACAATGTCAATATCATTGAAATGTACTATGGCAAATCAACTTTAATGCCTCTTCCAGCATTTGAATGACTGACAGACATCACTTCGTAAAAAACTTGGTAGCCTATTACATTACAAATTGCCGTGGATATTTTACAAGTAAGACCAGGTAAAGCAGCAGTGAACATACAGGGTGAACTAATATAAATAATAATATTTGTGGGGATTAAGAACTGCTTTCACAGCGTAGTGTAATGTGAAAAATTAAGACTAAGATTACAATAACGATGCCAGCTCAGCATCTTGATGTCTGCCAGTCATCGTCTCGATCCAACCCTAATTCATAGATTTTTCTTCTAGTCTATCGCAATAAAATGCTAAAATGTGATTTGTACAATAAAATAAGTTATTGGTACTTTCAGTTTGTGGGGGCACCGATGAAGCAGTGCATGACTTGCAACCTGTCTTTTAAAATTATCCTCATAATTGGATTGTTTGTATTTTGCAGTGCAAAGATGAACCAGATATTGCTGACACGCCTGTGGCTCTCCTCACTGTGGTCACTGACGACGCCCCTGCTGCAGTCTAATTGAACCCTGAGAGCCTTTCTCTTGTGGTCGAAGTGGAAATTGTGAGTGACTATCCAAAGAAACTAATTTACACATTCACCTTTGTTCAGAAAATAATAATGTGTTGATGATAGCAAACCACTGAAGCTGTGCCTAAAAACTAGTTGAAAGAAGTTTGAATGGACTCATGTACATAAACGGTTTGTTTCTGTGAAATATAGAAATGGCAGGAGATGTTACAAGTTTTTATAATGATTGTTCAATAAAGAAAACTTGACTTGTAATAATGGAGTTGTACTTGTATTTTTGAGAATTACTGAGCGTTCGGGTTTACAGCAGGTTTAAAAGATGGCGTAAAGTGAGTCTTTGCAATGTCTAATTTCTTTTTGTATGTTTTTTATTTTTAATTAGACGTTTTTCTTTCTTTCAAATGTTTATTTTTCAATCTGTCCTAAAAAGACGTGGGAAATAGGCGAAAATATTGACTTGTACTTTCAATTTAAGGTTGTTTTTTTTTAAGTTAGTAGTACTCAGTATATTTAAGGCAATCAGTTGCCACAAATATTTTAAGTTCTGGGGTAAATTATTTGTGTATGAGGAAGTCAATGTTTTTGAGTTAGTAGTAATTGAAAATATTGAACAAGAAACTAATAAATATTGAGTTCATTGATCATAAAACACTGGTTTTTCATAGTTAAAATGATTAATTTCTGTCCAATAAATATTTTAGAGTTGCATTAACTATAAATATTTGAGTTGTGTTATTCAGCAATTTTATCTAACAGTCATCAAAAATTATATGTAACCCAAACTCCAAATATTTAAGTTCTGGAAACTTCTGACTTTTGAGTTTATGAACTCAAAAAAATTGTGGCAACTGATTGCCTTAATTTTTTTGAGTACTGCTTACTTATTCGGGTTTACAGTGAGGCTATTAAACAAATCGCTCCACATTTGCTTTGCAGGCTAAATCAACACCTCGACATAATACCAGTGGTGCACAGGATGGATAATGTGGATCAGCTGGTGAAGGAACCTGGAAAGTGAAATAACTATTTTGCACCGAATAACGTTAGATAACGTTAGCCGACGAGCTAACGTTATCTAACTTGAGCTGAAGCACAACACCCCAATATATTTGACATGTTTTCCAGTGATGTTAGTTCACCTGTCCAACAGGATGAAACCCAACTCTGTGTCTGTTTTGTGGGGTCCAAAACATGCGGTGGTCTCCCTGTGACTCCAGCCTTTCTGATGTTGACTGTGTTTTCACCCAAAGTTAATCAGATTCTCGTTTGGCCTGAAGGGCTTCACCACATAAAATGATGATGTTGGTTTTTAGTAGAATTGAGCCGGATACTCAGCTGAAACGAGCTGCTCAGCTCTGGCCTACATGCTGCAGATCTCAGCATTTTTGCTGAGTACGAGTATTATACGAGTAATACGAGTCAATATCTGTGCTCGGATTGAATAAAAATCCTGACTGTGTGCACTTTTTTAACCGCCAGCTGGCTCTAACCAGTTTTTTTAATTCACACTTGACTCTGACACTTTCTTGCTGTATTTTATATGAATAATATTACAAATTAAGCTACACACAAATGCCCCCCTCTGTCTCCCTCTTACTCATTCACGCACATACATATCGGCGTTTCCACATTAGAAGACTTCGGCCGTTCTTTGACTTGACGCCACTTCAAAAACGAGATTAATTTAACACACTCAAGTATCCAAACATTGTTCTATATTAACTTCATAAAGCAGTGAAACAGAAAAATCCTTTAATGCCATAAAATGAGCTCAAATAATGTTAGAAAGACTGAATCTGAACATTTAGGCTGCTGAAAACTCACCGTCCCACCTTTTGCGCCCACATCGCAAAATGTGGGACAGAACATGACTACAGTCTCTGTAGTCGGCCTTAGAAGCTATACTAACCTAAATAAACAGCCTACGTTCATATTAAAATTTAGTATTTCAATACCAAACTGCTCATAATATTCAGCCTCACATAAGAAAAATAAAATCCATTTATTTAACGGCTGCGTCAGGCTGTGTGAAACGGACTGGGAGCAAATAAATCTTAAAGACATTTGAAGGCAGTAAGTAGGCTGATCCTGCTGTACTGTAAAAACCTGTAGGCAACATTAGCCTGAGGCTTATAATCAGTCTCTGTAGGATCGCCATAGTCAAGAGTTTCTCCACATCACCGCTGCAAACAGAAGCCTATTGGCTAAAACAGTCTGGAAAATGACATCACCATCTATAGGAAATCCCACAGAGAGCTGATTGGTCAGTATGCTGCGTTTTCACAGAGTTAATCTCTTTTCTGGAACATAACCTGCTCGGAGCAGGTTAGCCGTTCTGCATAAGTTACAATGGAGATCTACCCTGGTGAGAAGGGAACAACCTTCGTGGTGCTGAAAACCCAGGGTTAACCCCGAAGTTACCTGGATAAGCTCAAATCCTGCTTCGTGGTCCAGGCCTCTGGTGTGGAAAAAATAAAAAAAGATAAAATGAAAACGAACCAAAAAAAAAATCACACTGATCATAAAAAAATTAAGTTAAAAAAAGAAAGTTATGTTGAGTATGAAAACTCTTGTTCAGTACATTTTACTTCATAATTGCATGTGTTGTATTCATTGTTGCAAAACTTGTTCTGTATATAGTTTGTTTGTTATCGTGATCAAAACCACTGAACTGAAGCTCAGTGCTGATGTCATGTAAACAGTTTTCAGCAATATATAATATATATAAACAATTTATGATCAACCCGTATAAATTGCATGCTTAAAATAACATACCGTTAAAGCCCCACCCATTACAAGACAACCCGACCCACTTCCGGGTTAACTCCCGCCCACTTCAGGGGTAGGCCCCGCCCAGTCCGAGTACAGATACAGATAATGCTGTACTCGCTCTTCCCTAGATTTTTAGCCTCATGTGGAGTTTGTGTTGGAGTCTGTGTTGTGCTGGGAGCTGGTTGGTTATTGGTTTTAGCGGACTCTAATACATGTGGATTTTGAACGTTTCAAACGGCTTTAATATTAATTTTCCACAGTATCGATCCTGAAAACACACACTGCTGCAGTCACACAGCCCACCTCCTGTTACTCACAGCACTTTCTCATTTGCTTCCTTTGACTCGTGTTTCTTTCCCTGCCAGCTGTGATTAGCTGGTACTCGTCACTTGTGATTGGATGCTAGCAAAGGAAACATGCAAGCACATATGAAAGTGACGGTACAGAGCGAAGAAAAGAGCAAAGCACCTGCAGGACAGACTCACCATAGTTAAGGCTTTAATACATAAAAAACAAAAGCATCATATAACATAACCTGGTAACAGAAAAAACAGGTTGGACTAAAAACGAGCCGTTTTCAGGAAGTTCAGAGCAAAGTTTTCTGAGGGAGACGGGTTGGACCTCGAGCTTTTTTCACTTTGCAAACCTATTACATGCACAAAAAGATATATAACTCAATAAAGGAGAGAGAAGAAGCCAAAAATCATTATATGAACTCTTTAAAAAAGTTATTTTTCATAGAATTTGGATTTTTTTTACAGTGTGGAGGAGCAGCCGTCCTGCTGTGCTTTGTGTCAGGACGTCCTGAAGGATCCAGTCTCTACCAGCTGTGGACACTGGTTCTGCAGACGGCGCATCACCTCATACTGGGACCAGTCTGTTTCATCAGGACACTCCTCCTGTCCCCAGTGTGGAGACAGATCCAGAACCAGAGCTGGACTGCAGACAGCCAGTCAGAGCAGCTCTGTACAAAGTAAGACTGGACATCTGTCTGCTTCTTCAGATATTCTGATATTGATGGTTTTTATATTAGTAATGAAAATAATCAGCACATATTCTTTGTTTTATCTCACATTGTTTCTCTTCTTTAGTGAGAGGTGGTCTGCAGGAGGTTTTAGATGAACATAAGATCAGTCTGAGGAGGAGATGTGAACGTGTGACTGAAGGAAGTGATGAAACAGGAAGTGGAACCCTCCTCAACAGGATCTACACTGAGCTCTACATCACAGAGGGACAGAGTGAAGAGGTTAATACCCAGCATGAGGTGAGGCAGCTTGAGACAGCTTCCAAGAAGAAGACCCTCCATGACGCTCCAATCAGGTGCCAGGACATCTTTAAAGCCTTACCTGGCCAACAGAGAGCCATCAGAGTGGTTCTGACCAACGGCGTCGCTGGCGTTGGAAAAACCTTCTCAGTGCAGAAGTTCACTCTGGACTGGGCAGAGGGCTCGGAAAACCAAGATGTCAGTCTGCTGGTTCTGCTCTCGTTCAGGGAGCTGAACTTGATCAAAGATGAGCAGCACAGTCTCCTCACGCTGCTCCATGTTTTCCATCCAACATTACAGAAGGTCCCAGCAGAGAAGCTCGCTGTCTGTAAACTGTTGTTCATCTTTGACGGCCTGGATGAAAGCAGACTTTCATTGGATTTCCACAACAATCAGGTTGTGTCTGATGTCACACAGAAGTCATCAGTCAACCTGCTGCTGACAAACCTCATCCAGGGGAATCTACTTCCCTCGGCTCTCGTCTGGATAACTTCCCGACCTGCGGCGGCCAATCAGATCCCTCCTTCGTGTGTCGGCAGGGTAACAGAAGTACGAGGCTTCACTGACGCCCAGAAGGAGGAGTACTTCAGGAGGAGAGTCAGTGATGAAGAGCTGTCCAGCAGAATCATCTCACACATCAAGACCTCCAGGAGCCTCCACATCATGTGTCACATTCCAGTCTTCTGCTGGATCACTGCTACAGTTCTGGAGCACATGTTGACTACAGACCAGAGAGGAGAGCTGCCCAAGACCCTGACTGACCTGTACTCACACTTCCTGCTGGTTCAGATAAAGAGGAAGAAGCAGAAGTACGATGAGGGACATGAGACGGTCCACAGGAGCTGATGGAGGCTGACAGGAAGGTTCTTCTGAAGCTGGGGAGGCTGGCGTTTGAACAGCTGGAGAAAGGAAACATCATGTTCTACCAAGAAGACCTGGAGCAGTGTGGTCTTGATGTCACAGAGGCCTCGGTGTACTCAGGAGTTTGTACAGAGATCTTCAAAAGAGAGAGTGTGATCTTCCAGAAAACAGTCTACTGCTTTGTTCATCTGAGCGTTCAGGAGTTTCTGGCTGCAGTCTACATGTTCCACTGTTACACCAGCAGGAACTCAGAGAGACTGGAGGACTTCCTGGGGAAAGACTGGCACAAAGAAAACAGGTACAGTTTCCAGAAACGTCACAATAATCATGATCCATCCCTGGATGTGTTCCTGAGCAGAGCCATGGACAAATCTGTCAAAAGTAAAAAATGGCCACCTGGACCTGTTTGTTCGCTTCCTTCATGGCCTCTCTCTGGAGTCCAACCAGAGACTCTTGGGAGGCCTGCTGGGTCGGACAGACAACAGTCCAGAAATCATCCAGAGAGCCATCAACAACCTGAAGAAGAAGAGGGCAAAGATCCCTCCTGACAGAAGCATCAACATCTTCTACTGTCTACGGAGATGAACGACCACTCAGTACATCAGGAGATCCAAAAGTTCCTCAAGTCAGAGAACAGATCAAAGAAGAACCTCTCTATGATCCACTGCTCAGCTCTGGCCTACATGCTGCAGATGTCAGAGGAGGTTCTGGATGAGTTTGACCTGAAAAAGTACAAGACATCACAGGAGGGACGACTGAGACTGATTCCAGCTGTGAGGAACTGCAGAAAGGCTCAGTAAGTCCAGATGTGATGTGTGTCATTAAAATAGTGTTTTACTTGTTTGTTTCAATTATTCATGAAGTTGTATTTTGTCATCGATCTTCTTCAGTTGGTTGTGTAATGACAGTTAATAATTAATGAACACAGTTATCCTATTTATTTCTAAACATTAGCCTCCATAAACTACTGTTCATATGAAACAAACACTGTCTGTGTAAAACCCCTGAATGTGGTAAAACCAGCAATGGAGCATTTTATTTCTCTGAATTCCACTTTTGTGGGATTATGGTATTTTCAGGTTCAAAATCCTATCTAGAGGTTGTTTCACAACAGGTTCATTTTCAAAAAAGCCCCACCTTTTTTGTCATACTGCACATTGCTGCAGCTCCTCTTTTCACCCTGTGTTAAAGGCTTAGTTTTAGCTATGGAGTGATACATCCTGTCTCTAAATGATCTTTGTTGGGAGCTGCACATGCTCAGTTCCTAGTTAAGGACTACTAGCAGAAGCAGAAAAGGGCTGGCCAATGTGAAGCAGGTAAACAGCTCGGGTTCAGCTGCACATGTTGCCGACCAGCTTGGCAACATGGACTGGAGCAAGAGTTTCAGAGCGGTGAGTTATTAATCTGTAACAAAAGGATCTTTCATCCATAAAGTTTTAACCGAGCTCTGTCTCTACATCACAGTAACAACTTTATGTCCACTGACTGCCTGGAGGGTAGCTAGTGTTTGGAAGGGAGAGGAGAGCTGTGTGCTGCAGCTCGCTGTTTTTCCACCGCCGTTTTTGAGGGTGGACTAGCTGCTTGGCGAGCGTTATATGAGGCGCATTTAGCTTTCATCCATGTGTTGTCATGAGATGAAAGGGAAGCGGCTGTGACGAACGAGCTGTTTTCAGTCAGTTAACAGCAGTGTTTTCTGTGGGAGATGGGCTGGACTTTGGTCTTTTTCACACTGCAAACCTATTACATGCACAAAAAAGGTATATAACTCAATAAAGGAGAGGGGAAAAGCCAAAAAACAGAATACCACCTCTTTAAAGGAGACCTTGTATACTGCTTTTCCAGTCCTATATAGTCCTATATCTTTTTGACCACTCAAATCGCTTTCACACTACATCTGCATTCACTCACATTCACACACATTCGTGTGAATTGGCAGAACAGCCACCAGGGTTCAGTATCTTGCCCAAGAACACTTCGACATCCAGCCTGGAGACACTTCGACATGACCTTCCGATTAACGGGCAACCCGATCTATCTTTATCTCCTGAGCCAAAGCGTTGTCCAGCGTTTGTTTCACTTCTTTGGATATGAACCTGACAGCAGCAGGTAGCAGATCATTGATCCCAAATGTAATTGTTCACTGTTCATAAATGCAGGACATGTCAAACTGTTCTTTAATGCATGAAGTAAATATAAGTTTCCTCTTTCATAATAAAACATTTTATGTGTCCTGACAGACTTTCTGACTGTGAACTCACAGAGACTCACTGTGAAGTTGTGGCCTCAGCTCTGGAGTCCAGCCCCTCCCATCTGAGAGAACTGGACCTGAGTAAGAACAATCTGCAGGATTCAGGAGTGAAGCTGCTGTCTGCTGGACTGGAGAGTCCACACTGCAGACTGGAGACTCTGAGGTCAGTTCACTGACTGTGACAGAAAGTAGATAAATATTTAACAGGACAGTTTTTCAGCTTCCACAGAATCACATTGTGGTCCATCAGTCAGTGAAGATGTCAGTACTGATGAGGCTGTAGAGTTTGTGAGAGATATGAATGAGGTAGCTCTGATGATAAAAACACTGCAGACAGTTTGAGCTTCTGTGTAAACAGAGAGAGAGACAGGTTTGATGAAGAAAAAGACAAAGCTCAGTAAAGGTGAATTTAGGAACTATGATGATCTTCACGATATAAGAAGCTGATGTGGCTGATACAGAGACAACCCACACAGCCGCTTTGGCATGGTGTGCATTAAACCAGAGCTGAGAGTAATAAACAGCAGCCTTACCCGGGGATTCCACAGGGCACAGCTGTGATAGGGTTTTGTTCTGTCCTCTGCTTCATGCCCGACAGCGAGCATTTCAGAAGCAAAGACTTTTGCTGCCTGTTTGGTAGTTTGGCCTTGTTTTTTGTACTCCAACTATGGTTAAATTAGCCACACAGTGGCATGAAGTGACTTTTCCACTAGATGGGGCTCCCCTACAGCGCCACAAATCCACCACAAAACAAAGTAATCAGCTGACCAGTCGAGCAGAGCATTCAGAACAACAATGTCCACAATGGTCAGTTGGTCATTTGTCGTGTGAATTAAATAATAAAAATAGCACTCATCACTTTTCCTGTTAGTCCAAATAAACGTGACAACATTCATTACCATATCAACACACCTGATTTTACCAGGAGACTGCCCATTTTTCATTGCCCTCTCCCAGTTTCCTCCTGAGTAACAGCAGAATGGTTGATGTTACAGTAGATCAGTGGTGGAGGCTGCTAAGAAACTTGATTGTTCCTTTTTTTTCTGGAAAACTGTGGCAGTTCTAGCGAAGGGTCCTTTATTTCTCCTTAGTTCATCACTTACTTGCTGACTTACTTAAACATTCTCTAGCGTCGCTTTACAACAAATAACACTGCCCATTGCTAAGCTAATGACACGTTTATCAGTGGAAGAGCTATAATAAATTACAGCATTTAACTTAATCTAAATATATCTGCGAGCTGCAATTCTGTAATTACAGTCCAACATATAAATAAAAGTGAGCTTCCAGCCAAACAAAGTTATCTAGCTCCTCTTTGAAATGTGCAATGATGTGAAATCTCAGAATTGTAGACAGTCATATGGTGGTAGAGAAATGGTTTTCTGTAGCTTTAAAATAAAGACTGCTGGTAAAAAAAATTTACTATATGTGGATTCTTTCTTGGTCTCTCTTCTTGTTCTAGCAGCAAATATTTATTGATGTGCAGTTGTTTACAGTTGATGAGACTGTAATCTAAGGCTTTTTTTATTCAATATAATGCATTTAAGAAAATATATTATTGCCCACATACAGAACTGATCTCTGATATCGGCCTGTAAGTAGCCTTATAGATGATAGTTTAGACAGGAAATTTAAATTCAGAAAAAAATTATTTTGCTACTATCAAAATAACTTTCAAAATCAAAATATCAGCTTATAAATTGGATCTTTTTCACTTAAATATCAGTTAGACTCTACAGGATTTACACTGATCAACACCCATACACATCCTCCATCATACAGGATTTACACCACGTGATTGCAACAATGTCTCCCTGGACCAGCAGCAACAATATCAATACATATCCCTGCTTACTGTAAATCACTAGCATTATGTAAACACATGCTGCCTCACCCCTAATCCTGTGTTATTAATCAGATTCTTCCATATTTCACAAGGCTACATCGTCGTCATGTAAAGTCAGCCCTCTTTTACTTAGTGCTTTGTGCTTTTCTCATGCACACAATCGGCGTGCGTCCACACAAAAAATACCAACAAATTGAGTTTTCTTAGTTAAATAAAGCATAGGCTTCATGCAAAGACAAAACTTTAGGCTACCTGTGGATCGTGAACAGGGGGATTCTAACCTCAGTAAACCTTCCACCATTCGGGAGTTGACAACACAGCAGATCATTAGTGAGGGAGTGGACCTTACCGCACATCATGGGCTGAGGGTGGATATTTCCTCCTCCTGTTAGGAAAGGCAGTGGGTCCACGATCAGCATGGTTTGCTTTGTTGATTGCACTAACAATAACTAATAACACTGTTGTTACATGCTTTCCACACTTGCGCTTGACCAATGTTATAATTCGGTTTAAATAAAAGAAATCTCAGCATGTTTTTTTTGGTAAGACAAGATGTTAATATCTGAAATGTAACAATAAAAAAGGAAAATAATTAGTTTAATAGTTTAAACTACTACACAATGCTCATTGGATAATCTGGCCTAGTATAAAGCTATTCATAGTATTCCTTCATTTTATTTGCATTGGAACTGTAACAGAGCAGCGGTATTGTCTCTAATAAGAGTATTGCAGTAATGCTAAGTGTATCTGTGAATTAGTGTTTTGGTCTCTGGCTGACTTTAAACAAACTGCATTGATGGGCTTCAAATAAGGCTTAATGCTAACGCAGCTAACGTTTGCCACAATAGATAGATAGATAGATGCCTTTCTTCATCCCCACAGGGAAATTCAAATGTCCATCGGCCCATAATGTGTGTTGTCTACCAACAAACACAATACACTCATAAAACACAAATGGTAACAGTACATGATAAAAGACAAATTAAAAGTAAAATGAAAGTCCTACAAGAACCTATCATTAATAATAAATAAGTAATAAATAAGTGAATCGTGCACTTCATTAGCCATGAAGCTAATAATTAATAATGAAGCTATAATTAGCTTTCTAGTAGAGTTCCACTACAGCAACCTATCACACCTACCACTGTAGTTATTTAATGTGCTTTAAAAAAGACTTAACCTTCACACAATTTCTCTCGACTGTCCCTCAGCATGAAATAACTATACTCCAACACTGCCCAGAGTGTGGAATAGACGCTAGCCTCATTAGCCACAGGGCATGCTAGCGACAAACTTGCATGTTTAATGTGTGAAGTCGGCTTCAACCCATCATTGTACGTCAGTTCTGAAATGAATCCTTTGTAACGTGGTCTGTTGCACCGGCTGTGTGTAACTTCAAAGTTAGCCTAGTAATAAATTATTACTAAATTGTGATTTGTGCATTACTCAAAAGAAAAAGAAACAGTAGCACCACAGAAATAAGTTAGAATATAACTCTAAATAAAAACTATAGAGTGTTACACATGCTAAACGGTAAATCTGTCTCAGTTATATTCCCTAATGGTGCAGTGGATAAGATGCATTCCTGTGGTGTGGGAGACCTAGGTTCAACTCCCCACTGTGACCCATCCTCGTGTCCCTGAACAAGACACTTAACCACTCGTTGCTCCAGAGGCATGTGACCTCTGACATAGTAATTGTAAGTTGCTTTGGATAAAAGTAATGTGGCAGCAGGCCAGATATTATTGTTGGGGCCAGCCGCCTTTTGCCGACCACTGATCTGGGTGATTCCACACTTCAACACTGTGCCAGCAGCTAACAGATCACTCAAGTCTGTAGTAGTTAAGGACAAAAGCCCGGAGTGAGAACAGCTTAACACGACACACTTGTGTCCAACAGAGTACAAAATGTGACTTGATTTAATGCAACAAGGCCGACGGATCAAGGAAAATCACCACGCCGATAATCCACTCACTAATTTTAATGCAATAAACCATGAAAACCATCCTGAGGAAGCTTTTAATGCAACTGGATATCTTCTAATACACATAGAATGCAATTGTAACTGTAAATCTGATGAAAATAAACTAAAATACAGCAATTATCATACAACATTATCACATATGCCAGGCGAATTTCCATATTTTGGCAATATTTATTGTTAAAATGCTGACTTTTATTGATAGATATCTTTAAAACACTTTTCTATCCATACAACCGAGATCCAAATGAAAAAAACCTGAAATATTGATTAAAAACAGGAGTATTCATCAACATTGCTGTCACTAAAAGCACTCCCAGGCTTTACAGGCCTGTAGATCGATCCGGCTTGAGCAGACCTTTCATTTGATACCCTGCATGTCTATATATCTCCAACAGATAGGCCACAAAATGCCAAAAAACACCGTATGTTCTCAAGCGTTATGTTTCCTCTCTGCAGAAAAAGACGAGAGCAGGTAGGCAGCTTGCCAGTATTATACAATAATCAAGATGGCGCCCGACTAGACCCGAAGCAACAACTTCGGCGCATTTCGGAGTTAAAATGGTGGGAAAAAACTTTTAATCAGTAGTTTCAGCCTCTGAGACCTTAGCCCGGTACCGGGGGCAGTTTAGAATATTTCCATTTTCTAAACTTCTACATTCTAAACCTTCTTCAGCTCTGAACAGATTATTAAACACTGAATGATTTCAAGCAGGAACATTGTCTTCTAACGTTACATCATTTATTCTTTATTCAGATTGAGTCTCTGCAGGTTGTCAGAGATCAGCTGTGCTTCTCTGGCCTCTGCTCTGAAGTCCAACCCCTCCCATCTGAGAGAGCTGGACCTGAGTGAGAACTACAAGCTGCAGGATTCAGGAGTGAAGCTGTCAGGTTTTCTGGAGAGTCCACACTGCAGACTGGAGACTCTGAGGTCAGACACCATTTTTTTTTCTTCAATTCAATTTTCAATTCAATTTTATTTATATAGCGCCAAATCACAACAGGAGGCAGCCTACACAGTATACACATAGAGGTACAGACAGTAAAGGTAATGTTGCTATAGACTGAATGGAAAATGGTACAGATATTTATAGTAATGTTAATGATAATAATAATAACAGTAATAATAGCAATAGGAATAGTAACAGCAGTTGCAACTGTAACAGAGGGCGTCGAGGAACACGGGGGCAGCAGGAGACTCCCAAACACAGATCCAGACTCCACAGCTCCAGAGCCAGCAACACCCGCAGGAAGTGACAGGACGAGAAAGCACACGACCACGGGAAAGGGAAGAAGTCGAGTTAGTAACATGCATTAATGGGATGAGGTTGCACTCAGAGGGAGAGAGAGAAGAGGAGAGAGGAGCTCAGTGCATCATGGGAAATCCCCCGGCAGTCTAGCCTATAGCAGCATAATTAAGGGATGGTTCAGGACTCACCTGAGCCAGCCCTAACTATAAGCTTTATCAAAAAGGAAAGTCTTAAGCCTACTCTTAAATGTAGAGACGGTGTCTGCCTCCCGAACCCAAACTGGAACCTGGTTCCACAGGAGAGGAGCCTGATAGCTGAACGCTCTGGCTCCCATTCTACCTTTGGAGACTCTAGGAACCACAAGTAACCCTGCATTCTGGGAGCGCAGTGCTCTGGTGGGGTAGTAAGGTACTATGAGCTCTTTAAGATAAGATGGTGCCTGACCATTAAGAGCTTTGTATGTGAGAAGAAGGATTTATAGTATAGTATACAAACATGAAAAATCCCAGTGGGCCGCGGCATCTGTGGGTTGGCAGACCATCAAAAAACCCATATTGTTTTTTGTGAGGGGTCCCTCTTAACCAGACCTAGTGGGCTTATCATTCAAGTGGTGTATGAAATAAACCTGCGTGCATGTTACTGGCACTGGGTTCACTGGCCAATCACATTCAACTTAATTAAGCTTGTTCTTACATCATACAATCGATTTTAGTTCTCTGTGTCATAAATTCTTTTGGGCCTCACAACCCCCTAAAATGACTTGTTTCACGATCAGAATTTGATTAATTCAGTCCAATAACATTTGGAAATTCTAGAAGAGCAACACGATTGAATTATTTTATCCCAATTCAAGTTACCATATGGTTTTGTATAGGTTAGTGTTGAAAAGTGTCCATGCTTTTCTATTTCTTCCCGTAAGCGGCTTGTAACAAGTCTGTTTTTATCACAGCTGGACGACGGCGATACCATCTATAGATTTGCTTGTCCCACTACCTTAGCTAAACTGGAGCCCATTTACCATGCTGCTCTGAGGTATATAACAGGTTCACCCTATAGGACCCACCATTGTACTTTATATACCCTTGCTGGGTTTACTTCACTCAGTATTCGAAGGATGAAGCATTGGTACATTTTCACATTCAAAGCCATTTTAGGAATATTGCCATCATATATCTACTGAAAATTTATTGCCCTCCAGAACACACACAGTCTCAGGGCCAGTAGCTGGCTGCGGGTTAAAGTACCCTTTGTGCGTACAGAGTCAGGAAAAATGAGTGAGTCTGTCCTATTTTGGCCCCTGGTCTTGGAATGATCTACAGTTCAAGTTGAAGTTGGAGTCTCTTATTCCTGTATCCAGTTTTAAACAAAAACTGTCAGAGTTTTTAAACACATCTTGCACCTGTAATACTTAGTCAAATTATGATGTTTAAATTTTCTTTATGCTTTTATGTCTTTTTATCTGATACTTTGTGATAATTAATTTAATAATACTGTTACACTCGTGAAGAATGTTGCTGTACATGTAATGCCTTGTTTGCACTTTGTGCTGTTTCACATCTTATCCAGGTCATCCTTGTAAAAGAGATTAAAAATCTCAATGGATTTCTTTCCTGGTAAAATAAAGGTAAAATAAAATAAAAATAAAAATAATTAAAGCTGCAAGCAGCGATGGGCGGGCCCTCGCACCTGTAGCACGTCGGAGTGTGATGCGGCCGCGTTGCATATTGTGGAGCTCGGCCGGTGCGTCTGTGCATTTGCTATGCGCTTCGGACACTGCATGAAGGTTTTGTACCACACTTCCTGTTGCCAGCAGGTGGCGCTATGACTGTGGCTAAATGTCGGCATGTACATGTGTTCAGGGTGGTACTGTTATCCTACATGTAAAGTTTTGTGCAGATGTGATCATCTACAGTGAAGTTACAACCACTTCCTGTATCATGGCGATGACTTGATCTTTGACGCCATCGCCACGGACACGTCCATTGACGAAAACGCGCAGATAGCACAACTTTACATCGTCAATGCCTTTAGAAGGCACAGCAGAAATTTGAAGTCGATCCGACTCTATCTCTAGGAGGAGTTAGTTAAAATACGGAGTGTGTAAATCACCAAAACTTTGCCATATAATTCAAAATGGCCGACTTCCTGTTGAGTTTAGGGCATCACTCCAAGAGGCTTTTTTGTGCTTCTGGACATGACAGATGTACCACAGAAATTTCGTACATGTAGGTCAAACCTGTGTCGGGGGCTGCTTCGGTGAAGGTCACTTCCTGTTGCCAGCAGGTGGCGCTATGACTATGGTTGAATGTTGGCATGTACATTTGTTCAGGGCGGGACTGTTGTCAAACGTACAAAATTTGGTGCAGATCTGAGCATGTATAGTGAAGTTACTACAACTTCCTGTTTCATGGCGAATCATCGACACCACGGACACGCCCATTGACGAAAACGCGCAGATAGCACAACTTTTAATCGTCAATGCCTTTAGAAGGCACAGCAGAAATTTGAAGTCGATCTGATTACATCCCTAGGAGGAGTTAGTTAAAGTACGGAGTGTGTAAATTGCCCAAAAATGGCGGCCATATTCAAAATGGCGGACTTTCTGTCAAGTTTAGGGTATGGGTTCTTGAGGCTTTTTTGTGCATCTGGAAATGGTACATTTGCCACAGAATTTTCGTACATGTAGGTCAAACGTGGGGCGGGGGCTGCTTTCTTTAAGGTCACTTCCTGTTGCCAGCAGGTGGCGCTATGACTGTGGGTGAATGTCGGCATGTAGATTTGTTCAGGGCTGGGCTCTTGACAAACGTGCAAAATTTCGTGCAGATCTGAGCTTATACAGCCAAGTTGCAACAACTTCCTGTTTTGTGGCGAATCATCGACGCCACGGACACCCACATCGACGAAAACGCGCAGATAGCACAACTTAAGCTCGTCAATGCCTTTAGAAGGCACAGCAGAAATTTGAAGTCGATCCGACTAAATCCCTAGGAGGAGTTAGTTAAAGTACGGAGTGTGTGAATCGTCCCAAAATGGCTGCCATATTCAAAATGGTGGACTTCCTGTCGAGTTTAGGGTATGGGTTCTTGAGGCTTTTTTGTGCGTCTTGATAGGATACACGTCCCCACCAAATTTCGTGCATGTAGGTCGAACGTGGACGAGGGGCTAATTTTTCTAATTTTCTAGGTGGCTTAGCGAGTCATTTTGCCCTGCCTGTCCATGAAACCCACAATATACTGAAATTTTCACCAGTCCTGACACGCGTGCCAAATTTGGTGAGTTTTCGAGCATGTTAGCGGCGCTAAAAAATGAGCTTACTTTGCAGAAAAAGAAAAAGAAAGAAAGAAAGAAAGAAAAAAAAAAATCCTAACAGTTTCAATAGGGTCCTCGCACCGTTAGTGCTCGGGCCCTAAAAATAATCCTTACAATTTCAATAGGGTCCTCGCACCGCTAGTGCTCGGGCCCTAAAAAAAAAAAAAAAAATCCTAACAATTTCAATAGGGTCCTCGCACGGTTCGTGCTCGGGCCCTAAAAATAATCCTAACAGTTTCAATAGGGTCCTCGCACGGTTCGTGCTCGGGCCCTAAAAATAAACTACTAGTAGTAGCAGCTACATACATACATACATACATACATACATACATACATACAATACAATACGATATATACTACTAAAAGACACAAGCTCATTGATTAGGATTTCACTCAAGTCTGTAGTAGTTAAGGACAAAAGCCCGGAGTGAGAACAGCTTAACACGACACACTTGCGTCCAACAGAGTACAAAATGTGACTTGATTTAATGCAACAAGGCCGACGGATCAAGGAAAATCACCACCGCCGATAACGACCAATAATTTTAATGCAATAAACCATGAAAACCATCCTGAGGAAGCTTTTAATGCAACTGAATATCTTCTGATACACCTAGAATGCAATTGTAACTGTAAATCTGATGAAAATAAACTAAAATACAACAATTATCATACAACATTATCAAATATGCCAGGCGAATTTCCATATTTTGGCAATATTTATTGTTAAAATGCTGACTTTTATTGATAGATATCTTTAAAACACTTTTTCTATCCATACAACCGAGATCCAAATGAAAAAAACCTGAAATATTGATTAAAAACAGGAGTATTCATCAACATTCCTGTCACTAAAAGCACTCCCAGGCTTTACAGGCCTGTAGATCGATCCGGCTTGAGCAGACCTTTCATTTGATACCCTGCATGTCTATATATCTCCAACAGATAGGCCACAAAATGCCAGAAAACACCGTATGTTCTCAAGTGTTATGTTTCCTCTCTGCAGAAAAAGACGAGAGCAGGTAGGCAGCTTGCCAGTATTGTACAGTAATCAAGATGGCGCCCGACTAGACCCGAAGCAACAACTTCGGCGCATTTCGGAGTTAAAATGGTGGGAAAAAAACTTTTTAATCAGTAGCTTCGCCCTGAGACCTTAGCCCGGTACCGGGGGCAGTTTAGAATATTTCCATTTTCTAAACTTCTACATTCTAAACCTTCTTCAGCTCTGAACAGATTATTAAACACTGAATGATTTCAAGCAGGAACATTGTCTTCTAACGTTACATCATTTATTCTTTATTCAGATTGAAGAGGTGCAGTTTGTCAGAGATCAGCTGTGCTTCTCTGGCCTCAGCTCTGAAGTCCAACCCCTCCCATCTGAGAGAGCTGGACCTGAGCTGGAACGAGCTGCAGGATTCAGGAGTGAAGCTGTCAGGTTTTCTGGAGAGTCCACACTGCAGATTGGAGACTCTGAGGTCAGACACCATTTTTTTCTTCAATTCAATTTTTAATTCAATTTTATTTATATAGCGCCAAATCACAACAGGAGGCAGCCTACACAGTATACACATAGAGGTACAGACAGTAAAGGTAATGTTGCTATAGACTGAATGAAAAATGGTGCAAATATTTATAGTAATGTTAATTATAATAATAATAACAGTAATAATAGCAATAGGACTAGTAACAGCAGTTACAGACTCCACAGCTCCAGAGCCAGCAACACCCGCAGGAAGTGACAGGAGGGGGAAGCACACGACCACGGGAAAGGGAAGAAGTCGAGTTAGTAACATGCATTAATAGGATGAGGTTGCACTCAGAGGGAGAGAGAGAAGAGGAGAGAGGAGCTCAGTGCATCATGGGAAATCCCCCGGCAGTCTAGCCTATAGCAGCATAATTAAGGGATAGTTCAGGACTCACCTGAGCCAGCCCTAACTATAAGCTTTATCAAAAAGGAAAGTCTTAAGCCTACTCTTAAATGTAGAGACGGTGTCTGCCTCCGAACCCAAACTGGAACCTGGTTCCACAGGAGAGGAGCCTGATAGCTGAACGCTCTGGCTCCCATTCTACCTTTGGAGACTCTAGGAACCACAAGTAACCCTGCATTCTGGGAGTGCAGTGCTCTGGTGGGGTAGTAAGGTACTATGAGCTCTTTAAGATAAGATGGTGCCTGACCATTAAGAGCTTTGTATGTGAGAAGAAGGATTTATAGTATAGTATACAAACATGAAAAATCCCAGTGGGCCGCGGCATCTGTGGGTTGGCAGACCATCAAAAAACCCATATTGTTTTTTGTGAGGGGTCCCTCTTAACCAGACCTAGTGGGCTTATCATTCAAGTGGTGTATGAAATAAACCTGCGTGCATGTTACTGGCACTGGGTTCACTGGCCAATCACATTCAACTTAATTAAGCTTGTTCTTACATCATACAATCGATTTTAGTTCTCTGTGTCATAAATTCTTTTGGGCCTCACAACCCCCCTAAAATGACTTGTTTCACGATCAGAATTTGATTAATTCAGTCCAATAACATTTGGAAATTCTAGAAGAGCAACACGATTGAATTATTTTATCCCAATTCAAGTTACCATATGGTTTTGTATAGGTTAGTGTTGAAAAGTGTCCATGCTTTTCTATTTCTTCCCGTAAGCGGCTTGTAACAAGTCTGTTTTTATCACAGCTGGACGACGGCGATACCATCTATAGATTTGCTTGTCCCACTACCTTAGCTAAACTGGACCCCATTTACCATGCTGCTCTGAGGTATATAACAGGTTCACCCTATAGGACCCACCATTGTACTTTATATACCCTTGCTGGGTTTACTTCACTCAGTATTCGAAGGATGAAGCATTGGTACATTTTCACATTCAAAGCCATTTTAGGAAAATTGCCATCATATATCTACTGAAAATTTATTGCCCTCCAGAACACACACACAGTCTCAGGGCCAGTAGCTGGCTCATGGGTTAAAGTACCCTTTGTGCAGTACAGAGTCAGGAAAAATGAGTGAGTCTGTCCTATTTTGGCCCATGGTCTTGGAATGATCTACAGTTCAAGTTGAAGTTGGAGTCTCTTATTCCTGTATCCAGTTTTAAACAAAAACTGTCAGAGTTTTTAAACACATCTTGCACCTGTAATACTTAGTCAAATTATGATGTTTAAATTTTCTTTATGCTTTTATGTCTTATTATCTGATACTTTGTGGTAATTAATTTAATAATACTGTTACACTCGTGAAGAATGTTGCTGTACATGTAATGCCTTGTTTGCACTTTGTGCTGTTTCACATCTTATCCAGGTCATCCTTGTAAAAGAGATTAAAAATCTCAATGGATTTCTTTCCTGGTAAAATAAAGGTAAAATAAAAAATAAATAAAAAAACAGTAGTAGCAGCAACATACATACATACATACATTCATACATACATTCATACATACATACATACATACATACATACATACATACATACATACATACATACAATAAAAGACACAAGCTCATTGATTAGGACATAGTAATGTTAAACTCCACATTTAAAACCTGAACACATCTGACTGGATTAGAAATGGATTTTTTTCTCCATCATTTATTCTTTATTCAGATTGAGGCTCTGCAGGTTGTCAGAGATCAGCTGTGCTTCTCTGGCCTCAGCTCTGAAGTCCAACCCCTCCCATCTGAGAGAGCTGGAGCTGAGTCTGAACTACAAGCTGCAGGATTCAGGAGTAAAGTTGCTGTCAGGTTTTCTGGAGAGTCCACACTGCAGACTGGAGACTCTGAGGTCAGACACCATTTTTTCCTTCTGTGCTGAGATTAATATGATGTGAAAGTTGTGGTGACACTAAAGTGCAGACATAAGGCTGATATTATACTGATCCACACTGAGGATCTTAATGCTAAAGGCTCTTTTCTTCTTCTGTGGTTTAGTCCATTGACTGTGGCAGAGCAATGTTGAGCTCCTCATTTAAAACTCCTCATTTAAAGCTATTATAATTCACTTTGAACCTCCTAAACTCCTAAAAACAAAAGTTTTTAAAAAATCTTAAATGTTACCTTGTTGGGCATCAGGCATACAAACATGAACAATTCCAGTGGGCCGCTGCATCTGTGGGTTGGTGGACCATCAAAAAAATCCATCTATTTTTTTGCAAAGGGCCTCTCTTTACTGGCCAAAGGGGATTTGTCATCCAAGTGGTGTTTGAAATAAACCTGTGTGCATGTTACTGGGACTGGGACTTAGTTAAGCTTGTGCTTATGTCATAGAGTCTAGGGCTACAGCTAATGATGTTTGTAGTATTCAAATCTTCCATAGATTATTTAAATGATTCATCGATGCATTGTTTAAGAAGTACTTTTGCTTGGCGGCACAAAAAGGAGAACAACAAACGCACATTGTTGTTTTGTTTTTTTCCAGCTGAGGACTGTGGCTTACTTTGGCTAACCTTCAACTCAACAATCAAAAATAATTTCACTTAAATGCTAAAGTGTCTGTCACTGTTACCTTGTCTTTGGTCCGCTGGCAGAACACCAGGCGCTTTCTGATAAGGTGGTGTTGTGCTGTTACCAATGCGAGATTATTAAACACTGAATGATTTCAAGCAGGAACATTGTCTTCTAAAGTTATATTATTTATTATTTATTCAGATTGAGTCTCTGCAGTTTGTCAGAGATCAGCTGTGCTTCTCTGGCCTCAGCTCTGAGGTCCAACCCCTCCCATCTGAGAGAGCTGGAGCTGAGTGGAATCAGCCTGCAGGATTCAGACGTGAAGCTGCTGTCTGATCTGAAGGAAAGTTCACACTGCAGACTGGAGACTCTGAGGTCAGTTCAGAGACACCACTTACACTCACATCCACAGGACAATTTAGTGTCACCAATTAACCTAGCCTGCATCCAACCAGCTTTTTTAACCAGGGTTTGAACCCACAACCTTCTTGCTTTGAGGCGACAAGGCTAACCACTACACCACCGTGCCACCGACTATTAATTATCCTTCCTATCCTTAATTAGTGTTGGACAGTTTGCCCACCAGAGGGTGCTCTGCAGCTCCCCTGTTAACAACACTGCAGGACCACAAAACATTCAATCTGGTGACCGGAGTCTAAGGAACATGCAGAACCAACAATGGAGGAGAGTATGTGATCAGGGTTGTTGGTCTTTTGTCAGGTGAAATACAAGGCTTAAAATAGCCCTCATCACTTCTCCTGTCCTGAAAACATTCAGAGCTCTGCTTATAACTGCTTGCAGTTCTAGTTATTATTATCATTATTATATTAATTAAATGTTATAGTCAAACAAATGGACTCTTATAGAGAGACAATATGGTATGGAGATACAATATCAGCTGGTCTGACAAAAACTGTAAACATAAATTCAAAGCACTTTTCATTCAACTATCGACAAATGATTGAAGGACCCAAAAGGATAACAAGACCCTTATTGACTTGGCATTTACTAACAGACCAGAACAAATAACAAGGACTTACAATTTGATTACTGGACTCTCGGACCACAACATGACTTTGACTGTTAGGACACTTACGAAGAAGCGCCTGCAGTACTTTGGTAAACCTGATCATGAAAAAACTAAATTCATTATTCCTAAAAGTAAAATTGTGCAATATGAAAGGGAGCTTAAAAACATGAACTGGGAACAAATTATGACACCATATGATGAAGAGGAGGGTTGTAATTCCATGACCACAGCTATTACAAGTGTGATTTTTACAAAGAAAAATTTACAAAGCAAATAAAATCTAAACAAAAAGAATCCACGGTGCCCTGGATAAATAATGAAATACGAAAACTCATGGAAAAGCGAGATTTAGCTTTGAAAACATCTCTCTGATTTATAGAAGTTTAAGGAATAATGTTGTATTTGAGCTGTGGACAGCAAAAGCCACATATTACACTCCGATCAATCGACAGCTCTAGAGGCAACAAAAATTCACTTTGGAAGCATTTAAACAATCTGACTAACAAATCAAATAAACACAGAAAGATTACAAAACTTAACATCAATGGTAATAGTATAACCGATAGTGCCATTATGGATGAATTCAATTCATATATGTACAATCAGTTGAAGAATTATCAAAAGATTTCCAACCCGTCGATTCTCTCAATCATTCATTGTCACCTCAACAGATTCCTTTTATATTAAAGAGGTGCCGGATACAAAAGTTGTAGAAATAATCGATAAACTTCCAAATTCCAAATCTAATGACATTTTTAGGATGAAAGCTGTTTTCTTAAAGTATAAAGATGTTCTTGTAAACCATTGACCCATTTTGTTAATCTTTCCAGAACCAGTACATTTCCCAGTGCATGGAAAAAAGGAATAATCATCTCTGTGTTCAAAAGTGGTAGCCAAAACTCGGTGAGGAATTATCGCCCTGTATCAATTTTACCATGTTTTATCTAAAATAATTGGAAAAGTTATAGTTATAGCGCAACTGATTGACCACTTAGAAGCCAGACAGCTCCTCCATCCACACCAGTTTGGGTTTAGACCAGGTTATTCAACTGAAATAGCAAACTGCTGTTTAATTGAAAATGTAAAAAGTCCCTGGACAAGGGCAATGTGGTGGGAGCTGTATTTATCGACCTTAAAAAGGCATTCGATACGGTCAACCACTGTTTGCTTTTATCTAAAATGTTAAATTTTAATTTCTCACATGAGGCAATGTTGTGGTTTACGTCTTATCTTCAGTCTAGAGTACAGTGTGTTAAAGTTGATCAAGACATATCTGCACTCTCAAACATAAAAAATGGGCATTCCGCAAGGCTCTATACTTGGCCCTTTGCTGTTTAATCTCTTTATAAATGACTTACCTCTGCACTGCTCAGGTGCCAGTTGTTAGCTCTATGCGGATGATGCAGTTCTTTATGCACCCACCAAGTCACCTGAGCAGGCTGCAGCTGTACTGTCCACCAGTGTCTGACATTGAACAGTGGCTCATCCAAAATCAGTTAGTTCTAAATCTCTCAAAAACAGTTTCCATGTGCTTTTCGATTAAAAAAACTTGATTTAAAGGAAAGATTTAATATTAATTTACAAAATAAAGAAATTCATCCAGTTACAGAATTTAAATATCTAGGATTAGTTTTAGATCCGTAACTTAAATTTGACAAGCATATAAAGAAAATCTCAAAAACAATAAAAGGAATCTCAACTGTTTCAAACTAATCAGGAGCTACATACCACACCAGACAGCCGTGCTGTACATGCATGCTATGATTTTTTTCTCATATCATACTGCATGACATCATGGGCACAAGCCGCTCCCACTACAACCGAACGCATAGGTTCTCTGTTCAACCAAGCAATAAAAATAATGGATAAAAAAACAACATGCCATCATCACTGAACCATCCTTAAGAAATATAACTTAATGATGCTAATGATGGCATAATCCCCTCTTGCTCTAGCCTCTTTCATTGCAGGTAGTAGCTCAGCTCTTCTCTTCCTCACCCGTTCGGAAAAGTCCTCATTGATATAAATTGAGGTGTTCTTCAAGTTGGATCTTGCCCTTGCCAGGATTCGCTGTTTATCCTTAAAACGCAGCAGCTTAATTACCACTGACCTTGGCTTTTCACTTTCCCCTCTGAATTTTCCATTCCATTCCCATTTCAATTTCCACAGGAGAATCCAGCTTGAGTCGTGTTGTTAAACAGTTCTTGCACCTTAGACTCAGTTTCAGCCCAGGTTTCATCAGCTTTATCAAGTCCATCAATTACAAGATTATTTCTCCTGCAATGATTCTCAAGGTAATTCACCTGCTCATAGTATCTATCTACAGCGTGTTCAGATTTCATTTCATTTACCACCTTGTACATGGTCTTACACTCACTCTGTTGCGCCTTAAGACAGTTCTTTACATCCTTAGTATCTTTTTGAGAGTAATTCAGACTCACTTTAAGTTCTTGTAACTCACCCAACACTGAGTCCACTCTTTGGTTGGCTGAGTCCAGAATCATCTCAGTAAAACTTCTAAATGCAGTCTCCTACCGCTTCAACAGATCATAAAAGCTCTTCTGCTGGTCCAGCAATTCCTTAAGAGTGTCCATTGTCACATATTCAGGATCATCATTCAGAGGTTGTATTATAGGCTGAAACAATCCCTCAAATGTCCTTGATTAGTGGTTCCAACACACTTGCTGCTGTGGTAGCTCTCCAGAAACGCTCCCATCGTAATGCAAAAGCTCCCCCCCAGCTGGATGCAACTCCGGGCAGCTGCTCGGCCCCTGTCCTCCCCTGCTGCGGGTGGAAGATCGAAGGCCCCTTGCGGCCCTGGCCGGCTTAACAGGATTTCTGACCAGCTTGTCACAGATGAGCAACAGAAGTTCCCTTGTCCTACTCACAAAAGCTGTTATTTAAAGAAATGTACAGTAAGGAAAATAAGTATTCGAACACCCTGCTATTTTGCAAGTTCTCCCACTTAGAAATCATGGAGGGGTCTGAAATTGTCATCGTAGGTACATGTCCACTAAGAGAGACATAATCTAAAAAAATAAAATCCAGAAATCACAATGTATGATTTTTAACTATTTATTTGTATGATACAGCTGCAAATAATCCGTTAGGAAGGCAAAGAGGGCCTGAATGACTCAATGTGCCGAAAATATAGAGTATCAGTATGTGGTGGTCAATTAATAATGAAATATAAAGATCTGTCCAGGGACAGCAGATGTAAAATAGCCTTTTGGCTAATTCTGGCACATTATACATTTATTTATGTATTATTAATGTGCATTGTCCCTGATAAATAAACCTGAAATAAAATAAATAAATAAATGTTGAGACTGTTGCAGGCTGCCACAATTAAAACAATGTATGGGAAACACTAGATGAGAGAGAGAGAGAGAGAGAGAGAGAGAGAGCTGGGAAAGCAGGGGAGAATGAATGAATGAATGTGCTGAAAAACAGAGAAAAGAAACTGGATGATGTCTGTAGAAGGCTGACATCATGATGATCCACAATAACACAATGACAAAGTCCCTCTACTCATTTTAGGGAAAAGCTCATTGATTAGGACATAGTAATGTTGAGCTCCACATTTAAAACCTGAACACATCTGATTATAAGTGGACTTTGTCACACCTGGTAGGGCAGGGTAACAAGAACAGGATCCAGAGTACAGAGTCATGAGGCAGGCCAGGGTCAAACCCAGGAAAGGAGTCCAAACAGGCAACAAATCAAAAGGGGCAGAACAAGGAAGGCAATCCCAGATACAAAAGATCAGGCAGAGAATCAAGACAGGCAGGTTCTGTGTCGGGTTCAGGTTCAGGGATGGAAGCAAACTGGCTGAGGAACCTTGGATCTGGGCCTGTAGATCCTGAACATATACATGTGCAGCTGATGAGGGAATGAGGTGCAGGTGGACAGATGGGAGGGGCACGGTCTGGGATGGAGGGAGAAAAGTCAAAGAGCATTGGACTGCTGGAGAACAGCACCTAAGGGCTCAGGGGAAGTGGGTAGGAAAGAAAGAAATACAGAAAGACACTATCTCCATCTTTGATTCTTTATTCAGATTGGAGGACTGCAGTTTGCCAGAGATCAGCTGTGCTTCTCTGGCCTCAGCTCTGAAGTCCAACCCCTCCCATCTGAGAGAGCTGGACCTGAGTAAGAACAAGCTGCAGGATCCAGATGTGCTGCTGCTGTCAGGTTTTCTGGAGAGTCCACACTGCAGACTGGAGACTCTGGGGTCAGACACCATTTTTTCCTTCTGTGCTGAGATTAATATGATGTGAAAGTTGTGGTGACGCTAAAGTGCAGGCATAAGGCAAGGCAAGGCAAGTTTATTTGTATAGCACATTTCAACAACAAGGCAATTCAAAGTGCTTTACATAAAACATAAAAGCAACAGGGAAAAACAATAAAAACGTTTAAAAGCAACATAAAATATAATAAAAGTTACAGTGTTACAATCAGGGTTAAAATAGTTAAATGGAAAATAAAAACAGGCTGAGAGGTTGAGCAGATAACTGAGTCACAATCATTCTGAAAAGAGAACAAACAGAGAAGTACTCTTAATCTACTCTCTCTAGCTAGTCTGTACTCGGGTCCACAGCAATCTTTGGGTCCACTGAAACTTCAAAAACCCTCGGACACTACAGAGAAACCAGGACATGTCTGTCAGCAGGCCCCTTTGATCCGGTTATACTCTGGACCCACCTGCACGTTTACAGGTGGACAGAGGTTCCTGCAAATCACTCTGGCGCGAGATTTAAGATCCACTTCCTTCACTCTGTTCAATCTCACTCCCAAAACGTCCTAACCCAGCTACCTACTCATTTCTCACCGTGTAAATATTTAATTAAAAGCAATGGTAAAAAGCTAAAAACAAAGAAAAAGAAAACAGGACAGTAAAAGTTACAGTGCAGTGTAAGTTATTAATAAAAAGAAGAATCTTAAATATTTAATTAAAAGCAGTGGTAAAAAGAAAGGTCTTCAGTCTTGATTTAAAAGAAGTGACAGTTTCAGCAGACCTGCAGTTATCTGGGAGTTTGTTCCAAATATACGGAGCATAATAACTGAACGCTGCTTCTCCTTGTTTAGTTTTGACTCTGGGGACAGAAAGCAGACCTGCCCCAGACGACCTGAGAGGTCTAGTTGGTTCATAACGAAGCAGAAGATCAGAAATATATTTTGGCCCTAAACCATTTAGTGCTTTGTAAACTAACAGCAGGATTTTGAAATCAATTCTTTGACATACAGGAAGCCAATGTAAAGACCTCAGAACTGGAGTGATGTGATCCACCTTTTTGGTCTTAGTGAGGACTCAAGCAGCAGCGTTCTGAATCAGCTGCAGCTGTCTGATGGATTTCTTAGGGAGCCCTGTAAGGACACTGTTACAGTAATCAAGTCGACTGAAGATAAATGCATGGATAAGCTTTTCCAGGTCCTGCTGAGACATAAGGCCTCTTATCCTTGATATATTCTTCAGGTGATAGTAGGCTGACTTTGTAATTGTCTTAATATGGCTCCTCAAATTCAGGTCTGAATCCATGACTACACCAAGATTTCTGGCTTGGTCCGTGGTTCTTAACATTACAGATTGAAGTCGAAAGCACTGACTTTCAATCGTTCCTCCCTGGCTCCAAAACAATAACTTCAGTCTTATCTTTGTTTAATTGGAGAAAATTCTGGCACATCCAGTCGTTGACCTGCTCAATACAGTTACTCAGCGCCTGTATGGGATCATAGTCTCCTGGTGAAATGGTTATGTAGATCTGTGTGTCATCTGCATAATTATGGTAACATATTTTGTTGTTTTTCATAATCTGAGCCAGTGGAAGCATGTAAATGTTAAACAAAAGAGGTCCCAGAATGGAGCCTTGGGGAACTCCACATGTCATTTTGTCAGCTCAGATGTGTAGTTACCTATAGACACAAAGTAGTCCCTGTCCTTTAAGTAGGATTCAAACCAGTTTAGTACTGTGCCAGAAAGTCCAACCCAGTTTTCAAGTTTGTCTAGTAATATGTTGTGGTCTACCGTGTCGAATGCAGCACTGAGATCCAATAATACTAAGACTGAAATTCTGCCACTGTCAGTGTTTAAATGGATGTCATTGAAGACCTTAACTAGAGCCGTCTCAGTGCTGTGGTGTGGTCGAAAACCTGACTGGAAGACATCAAAACAGTTATTTAGTGCCAAGAAAGCACTAAGCTGTTGAAAAACAGCCTTTTCAATTATTTTACTTAAAAATGGGAGATTTGATATGGGCCTATAATTCCTCATTAGTGAACTGTCTAGATTGCACTTTTTTAAGAGTGGCTTAATGACTGCAGTTTTCAGGGCCTGTGGTAAAAAAAACCTGAGAGGAGAGACATGTTGACTATTTGTAGTAAATCTGAGGTCATGCATTTAGACACCTTTTTGAAAAAAACTGTTGGCAGAATATCAAGGCAGCATGAGGATGATTTCAGATGTTGTATTATGTCCTCCAGGTTTTTATGGTTAATAGAATCAAATTGGCTCATGCTATAAGAATTGTTTTTAAGTGGACACAGGGATAAGACATATCCTGTTACTGACATGGAGCCGCTGATTGCTTGTCTAATTGTTTGAATTTTGTCTGCAAAGAAGGAAGCAAATTCATTGCAGGCCCTGGTGGATAGAAGGTCAGAGGCTACAGACACAGGAGGGTTGGTTAGCCTGTCGACAGTAGCAAACAGGGCACGTGCATTATTAGTGTTTTTGGTGATGATGTCAGAGAAGAAGGACCGCCTTGCATTTCTCAGCTCTAAATTATAAATGCTAAGTCTCTCTTTATAGATGTCATAATGAACCTGGAGATTTGTTTTCCAGCCACCTGCGTTCAGCTTTTCGACACTCTCTTTTTTGAGTTCTAACCAGCCTGGCATTTCTCCATGGAGATCTTCTCTTACCAGAGACCACCTTCACCTTGGCTGGTGCAATGGCATCAATAACATTTGTAATTTTAGAACTGAAATTATCCACAAGCTCATTGACAGAGACCTGTGGAAGGGCAGGTGTCGGGGAGAAAGCCTCAATAAATTCTTCACTAGTGTTTTCCGTGATATGCCGTTTTGTGATTACTTCTGTTTTAACATTTGTGTGCACACAGATAGCACTCTCAAAGAAAACACAGGAATGATCAGAGAGAGCAACATCAGTCACCACAACCTTGGGAATGTCCAGACCCTTGGAGATGACCAAGTCCAAAGTGTGCCCCTTATTGTGCGTGGGCTCCGTCACATGTTGAGTCAGTCCATAATTATCAAGAACACAGAACAGTTCTTTAGTCCCTCTGTCCTGGGGGGTTGTCAACATGGATGTTAAAATCACCAACAATAACCACACAGTCAAAGTCAAGACAGATTATAGACAGCAGTTCACCAAAGTCATCAAAAAAGTTTGCACAGTATTTAGGGGGCCTGTAGATGTTTAGAAAAACAGCTCTAGAAGAGGAGTTCAGCTGAAGAGCCACATATTCAAAAGAAGCAAAATTCCCATAAGACATCTTTTTTGCATTGGAGGGAGTCATTAAACAAAATGGCAACTCCACCTCCTCTCTTATGCACTCTGGCTTCACTCATAAAACTGAAGTTGGGAGGGGTCGACTCGATAAGGACAGCTGCACTGTTATATTGGTCCAACCAAGTTTCAGTTAAAAACATGAAATTAAGATTGTGAGCTATTATAAAATCATTGATTAAAAATGTTTTGCCTGCCAAAGACCTAATGTTTAACAAAGCTAATTTTAGTGAGTTAAAAACATTATCTGGCCCACATTTTTCAACAGGCTGCAGCTGACGAGGAATTAATACTAAACTTGCCGGCTTCCTGTTTTTTAACACATTCACCACACTTTTTCTGTCACCTATCAAGACAGGGATGGAGAAGACTACCAGCGCATTGGGCCCCGGCTTGTCCTGGGAAGAGTCATGAGTGGTATTTTGCTTGTAGCCTGGACCCAGCACATATCAGACAGAGCTTACTGGGCTTTTAGCCATTCATGGAGCTGGGAAGGCGGGTTGTGCCTGGAGGACTTAGAGCCAGTGGTGGAGGTGGACGGTGAGGGGGTTTAGGGTAGAGAAAATGGGAGTGGAGCGAGGGAAGGTGCTCGGAGTGAGTTTGGTCCCTGCTCTAACCAGGTCTTCCATGTGATCAGTGAAGTCCAGCAGAGGGGAGAGGGGAGAAAGTGTGTCTGGAGATGGGGATTGGGGGGGTAGAGATGTTGAATCCTCACTGTTGGTTTTCAGTGAGAGAGGTGGAGGCTCTTCCTCTTGGCTCAGATGTCTCCCGTGATCACAGCTCTCTTCCGACGGGGGCTGGGGTGGCTCTCTTTCAAGGTTTCTGGCGTGTTGTGTTATGTCTTCTTCTTGTTTTGATTCCTCTTGTCTCTTGTCCTTGGTAGAGGGAACAGATGAGTGACGCAGAAAGTAAAACAGGTTGGAGCTAAACAATTTTACTCCTGACTTGTTAAGGCAAAGTCCATCTGCCTTAAAAAGATGCCTGCGGCCCCACAGAATAAAGTTCTCAATGAAATGCACTGAATGGACAGCACATGCCGCTGAGAGCCACCTGTTCAGTGCCATCAGTCTGCTGAATCTCTCAGCTCCTCTTCGGACTGGCGGTATAGGGCCACTGATAAACACCTCAGCATTCAATGAGCTGACTGTGTTCAACAGATTATTGAAGTCCTCTTTCAACACTTCAGACTGTTGCTTCACAACATCATTGGTCCCGATGTGCAGTATGATGTTTTTCACAGTAGGATGTTCAGCCACAATATGCAGGATTCTTTCTGCCAAGTCAGACACTGTATCCTTTGGAAAGCAGAGTATTTTGGTGTTCTTACTGCACATGCTTCTTACATCGTTTACAGCAGAGTCACCCACAATCAGAGTTTGAGGCCCAGTCGTTAGCTTTCGCTGCAGCCTTTTACTGTCTGATTTACTCTCAGTCCTTACCCTTCTGTGTGAGGATGGAATGTTATCCAGGTCATCAGACGGAGATCCAGGGTCCTGCAATAGTGGTGAAAATCTGTTCTGTTGTTGCACACTCGGTTGTTGGGGAGGCTTGTTGCTAGCTCTCCCTTTTGCGGCTGTCCACGGCTGTGTCCTACCAAGAACAGGGGTTGAAGAAGCGCTCTGCCTGGATGATAATGCAGGCCAGCCAGTTGCATCACAAATCTCAGGGCGCTGGGCTCTGCCTGTTACTCGTCCTCCCATTTCCCAAGGAAATGATTTACTCTTAGGCTTTGCACCCAGAGCGTTCCAGGGAGGACTCCCACTTTTAGATTTATTACCCAGTACACAGGCCTCCTGCTTCTTGGTAGTCTTGTTGGTGCTAATTAGCCGTGTGTTAGCATGCTCTTGTCCACTGTTTTGGCTCCATAGGAAAGTGGTGTCATTCCCACATAATCCATTCACTTCCACATTCACTTCTAACCTTTGGATCTTGGTTTCCAGCACTGTAATTTTCTGCAGAAGTTTGTAGAAGTCGTCCGTGGAGAAGGGGGGCATCTTGTTGCTAATTAGCATTAGCTATAGCTCCAATCACTGCGGAACAGGCTAGTGCTATTGATAGGCCGCACTCACGTAGCACTAAGATCATAAAAAGTTTTTAAAGTATGGCAGGAGCCGACTTTATCGGACAGTCCCAGTGATTTAAAAGTATCCAAGAGCTGCTGACTTCTAGCAGGGTAAAAAAAAGAGACTTTAAGCGAAAATAAAGCAAAAGAATGCAAGGAGAGGCAGGAGCAAGCAGCAAAAGCGTCTGCACTGTAAGAAAGCAGCCTATGGACGCTGTAAGAAAGCAGCCTATGGACACTTTTACATTTCCCCTGATATTATACTGATCCACACTGAGGATCTTAATGCTAAAGGCTCTTTTCTTCTTCAGTGGTTTAGTCCATTGACTGTGGCAAAGCAATGTTGAGCTCCACATTTAAAAGCTTAATATAAGCAGAAACATCTCCACTGGATAATTCACTCTGAACCTCTTTGTTACGTCCCGGCTCGATGGGTAAAGAAAGCAACGTAAACTGGATGTTTTTGGTGAAAAGGTGTTTAATTGGAAAGTGAGTGTCACGATCCTGTCCTGAGTTTGTCTGTTTGATTGTTTTGTCTTCTCAGTGTTTTGATTTTGGTTGCTCTGTGTCTGGGGTTCAGTCCTGTCTGTGTGTCTTGTTGGGGAGTCTGGGTTTTTGTTCCATGTCCTTGCCCCTATCCTTGTGTTATAGTTGGTCAGTGCTTGTCTGGTATTTTGTTACATGTGTTCTGTCTGTTAGTTATTTTGCCCCATGTCTGCCTGTCCAGTGTTCCGTCTGTCCCCTTAGTTATCACACTGCCTGCCTGCCTCTCTCTGTTTTCCCTTGCTCTCTGTCTGCCTGCCTCCCTCATTAGCCCTGATCCCATTCACCTGTGTTGCTCCCGCCCTGCTCGTTAGTCCCGTGTGTGTGTATATATACCTGGTGTTTCTGTTTAGTCCTTGTCCGGTCATTGTCGTGTGTCGTGTCATGTCGTGTGATGAATTACGCTCTGCCCTGCCGTGTCTCGTCTCGTCTCGTCTCTGCCCTGGATCACCCTATCTTGGATTATCTGTGTGTTTTGGATTTTGTTTGGACTCTGTTCACCAGCCACTCTGTAAGTGCGCTCGCCTTTTGTTTGCCTTATTAAAACCTCTGAACTGTACCTGCTCCACTCCGTGTCCTGCATTTAGGTCCTCACCTGCTTTGCCCTGCACTCCACACACACTACCCTGCACCAGATCGTGACAGTGAGAGTTGAACACAAATGTAGAACCACAGTAAAGGGCCTTCTGGGTTCTGCTTAGACAATAAAAACAAGAGAACAAAAAGAGGTCTCCACTAAGAGAGACAGTTACCAAGCTCCACAAAATAAAGTGAAACAGAAGAAGACCACAGTGAGTGAGCAGGAGAGGACACTGGCGTTTGTTGTTCGCCGCTTCTCCGCCGTATTTTCTCGTATTTGTCGTTCTGAATAGTGTCTCTTGAGTTTTTTTGCACGGACACGAAATCGAAGGCTTTACTCACCTACTGACATCTCCTCCAACATCAGCGGATTGTTGGTCACCTCCCGCTGTCAGTGGTGAACACCCGGATTTCTCCGTCGTTCCAGCGCTGCTACTACTAGGTTTATCTTTTCTCCTGAGGCAGCCATCTAGCTGCCCCGGTCCAGTTTTGACTTGAGCCGGTACCTCTGCAGTTGGTAGCTAGCTGTCAGCTGGCTCCAGCCAGTCCTCCGTGCCTCGTGCACCCCGCTGCCATGATATGGACCATCTTCTCCCTGTCCCTGACAGTATTCCATTTCTGTGTTTGGCTAACGGCTAGCTTCAGGCTAAACTCTCTCGGCGACCGGCATGAAGCTCAAGTACTCTATCCAACAGCTGCTAAATCTCAACAACTGCACCATTCCAACGTGCATTGCAGCCATCAAAGAACTTGGACTTCAGCGCCGTCCGCGTTACATCCACAGAAGTTCCCGCCGTAAGTTTGTTTACCATCAGCCTGGCCAGCCAGTTTCAAACATTCCATCCATTTGGACCACGGCCGCACGTCTGCCCGTCATCAGAGCAGTGCCGCTCTCAGTGCTAGCAACATGGGAAACATCGCGAGATCTCTGCACGCTCAGCTGAGCAGCACGGGAAACACCGCGAGATCTCGCCACACCAAGCAGGCCAGAAAACGTGGAGTGGATTCCAGTGTACTACGGCCTCTACAGAGATTCACCACAGCATCAACACTCAAAATAGAACTTTTCAATACACAATCCCTCACAAATAAAGCATCACTCATACAAGACCACATCATGGACAAGGGATTAGACTTCATGTGCCTGACAGAAACATGGCACCAGCCAGGGGTTTACTCAGCCCTTAATGAAGTCATGAAGTCAGCCGGTTACAGCTACCTGGAGAGAGCCCGCAGCACTGGTTGTGGCGGCGGCCTAGCTGTAATACACCGACAGAACTTGAAGCTGTCCCCCCTCCCCCTGCCTACACTGTCCTCATTTCAATTTCAATTTGCTTTATTGGCATGACTGCAGAACAATATTGCCAAAGCATCATACATATAAAATAACAATCATCCCAATACATATAACATATCAATCACCCCCATACATTTCATTATAGAATTCGAGTATAATTTAATCAAAGTATCTGTGTTTGTGTAGGTGTAAAAAAAAAAAAAAAAAAAAGAAATGTATATATTAAAAAATAAAATAAATAAATAAAACAGTGTCTGTGTTGTAAATACTAAAAATAGAATAAACAAAACAGTAAGTGTATGGTGTGTTAAAAAAAAAGTATATATATATTAAAAAAGTTAAAACAAAATAAATAAATAAAATGATAAGCGAGTGTGTGTGTGTGTGTTAAAAAAAAAAGTAAATATACATTAAAAAGTTAAAACTAAATAAGTAAAACGATGAGCGTGTGTGTGTTAAAAATAAAAATATCTAAAAAAGAATTAAATTAAAATAAATAAATGAAACAGTAGAATGTGTGTGTATATAGTTATATTAATAGATTTTAAAAAATCAAGTATAAAATGTAAAACAAAAGAATTAATAAAATACCAAACAATTAAAGTAAAAATAATTTTTAAATTTGTACAATATTTGTCAGTCTGAGGTTCCACTGGTTGTCCTCACTTCATGGCATGTGGAGACATATTTTGCAGCAATTATTTGACATTTGGGCATTTCTCCCAGTAAATAGGGGAGTTTCTGTGTGTCTGATAGGGATTCAATTCGGGTATATTTGGGCAATGTTTGCAAAGTGTTTTTCTCTTAGTGGTTCATATTTGGGGCATGAGGTTAGAAAGTGTACCTCTGTCTCTACCTGTCCTAGTGTCACACTGGGAACAGAGTCTGTCTTCCTGTGGTAGCCAGCTCTGTCTGTGTGACCCTTTTCTATGGCCAGGCTGTGTCTCACTCAGCCTGTATATTGTCATAATTTTTTCTTAGTTTAGGACATTTTATTGTCCCTCAGGTAATTTGCCAGTGTGAATTCTCTTTTTAGGGTCAGATAACATTGTGATTTACTTTGTGTTTTGGTTGTTTCTTTCCAGTATTCAATATATTTTTCTTTCTGCTTGTTAATAATTTGGTTTGGTCTGTTTGAGTTGGTGTTGCTGTCCTGAGGCTGTTGGGGACTTGTTACTGCAGAGAGCCTCAGGACCAGCTGGCTGAGGGGACTCTTCTCAGGTTTCAGCTCCTGGTATGTTAGGGCTTTGTGATGGTCTGTCTGGGGGTTAACTGATTTTAAGTGGTTGTAAAATTTAACTGATCTTTTCTGTATTTTAGTGATGGGTATTGGCCGAGCTCTGCTCTGCACAGGTTATTTGGTGTTTTTCTCTGCACCTGCAGGATGCTCTGACAGAACTCAGTATGGAAAGATTCTATGATTGTTTTGTCCCATTTGTCAAATTCATTATTAAGTTTTGGCCCCAGATTTCGCTACCATATAGAATTATTGGTTCTAGTACAAATTGGAAAATGTTAAGCCAGATTTCAATGTGAATATATATTTTAATGTTTCTTTTTATTGCATAGAAAGCTCTCCTTGCTTTGTCTCTCAGATCTTTCACAGCCATGTTGAAGTTCCCTGTGTTTGTAATGTTGAGGCCAAGGTAAGTATAGTTTTTTGTATGTTGTAATTTAGTGGTGTCTAAATAAAAATTGTGTGAAACCTGATTTCTGTGTTGTTTCTGAAAGATCATTATCTTAGTCTTTGTTGTGTTTACTGTCAGGGCCCAGGTCTGACAGAGTCTCTGCAGGAGGTTAAGGTGCTGCTGCAAACCTTCTTTAGTAGGTGAGAGCAACACTAAGTCATCTGCATACAGCAGACCTCTGATCTCTGTGTCGTTCAGGAGGAGGCCAGGTGCCGTGGAACTCTCTAATTGGTTTGCTAATTCATTGATATATAGATTGAAGAGAATTGGACTTAGATTGCATCCCTGCCTCACTCCCGGCCCTGGGAGAAGAATGCTGTTTGTTTGTTTCCAATCTTTATGGCACATTCACTTTTTTGTATACATGTTTTAATCAAGTCATATGTTTTTTCCTCCAATGCCACTTTCAAGTAGCCTAAAGAAAAGGCCCTCGCGTGCCAGATGGAATCAACAAAGCAGGCATATACTTTTCTTTTCTTAATGTTTAGTTCTTGATCAATTAGAGTCTGGAGGGTAAATATTTGGTCTGCTGTGCTGACAATGTGGCAAAAACCAATTTGGCATTTATGCAGAATATTGTGGTTATCAACAAAGTTGACAAGTCGTTTATTAATGATGTTGCAGAATATTTTCCCAGGTTACTGGATACACATATTCCTCTGTAGTTATTTGGGTCATATTTATCTCCGGATTTATGGATTGGGGTTATTAAACCTTTGTTCCAGATGTCTGGAAAAGTTCCAGTTGTTAGAATAGTATTGAATAGTTTTAGTATAGCCAATCTGATTTTATGGTCTGAATATTTGATCATCTCATTCAGGATTCCATCGATACCACAAGACTTTTTTCCTTTTAGGGACTGGATGGCTTCTGTTAATTCTTGTTCTGTTACAGGGTAATCTAGAGGGTTTTGGTTGTTTTTAATCACCGCCTCCAGATTTTTTCCATTTTGTGAATATCTTGTGCTGATCATCATTTTTTGTAATATTACTGTATAGTTCACTAAAGTGATTAATCCAAGTATTTCCATCTTGGATCGCCAATTCATCCTGCTGGGTTTTGTTTAGGTTGTTCCATTTCTCCCAAAACTGGTTGGACTCTAAGGATTCCTCAGTTTCACAGAGCTGGTTCTTGCTGTGTTGTTCTTTCTTAGTTTTTAGGGTGTACTTGTATTGTTTCAGAGTGGCCTCATATTGACAGCGTATGCTGTGGTTATCTGGGTCCCTATGCTTTTCATTTGATCATTTCCTTAAAGTTTTCCTTAAATTTTTGCAATCAATGTCAAACCATTTGTTATTGTTCATTTGTTGAGGTTTTGGTTTTGAGGCTTTCAAATTAGACAATGAAGCCAGATGATGAAATATTGAATTGATTTTGTCCACAGCCAATTCACGTAGAATTATTCTGGGAAATGTTTCTGTTAGAAATGAATGGGTTAAATCGTGGATGTTTTGATTTTCCAGTGCCTTTTGGTACGCCCCATGCTGTCTGGGGTCCATCTGTATGAGTATGTACTGTTAAACAGGTCACAGGCACTAAGGGCTCCAGACTTAGACTGAGCCCTTTTCAGGTAGATAGTGATTTTGCTGTGGTCTGAGAGGGGTGTGAGGGGCTGACTGTGAAAGCTCTGAGAGATGTTGGATCTAGATCTGTAATGAAATAATCTACCGTACTACTGCCAAGAGCTGAGCTGTAAGTGTAGCGACCCAGAGAGTCCCCTAAGTAGCCTGCTGTGACTCTGTACAGACCCAGAGGAGTCCCCTCAGTAGCCTGCTGTGACTCTGTACAGACCCAGAGAGTCCCCTCGTAGCCTGCTGTGACTCTGTACAGACCCAGAGAGTCCCCTCGTAGCCTGCCGTTGACTCTGTACAGACCCAGAGAGTCCCCTCGTAGCCTGCCGTTGACTCTGTACAGACCCAGAGAGTCCCCTCGTAGCCTGCTGTGACTCTGTACAGACCCAGAGAGTCCCCTCGTAGCCTGCTGTGACTCTGTACAGACCCAGAGAGTCCCCTCGTAGCCTGCTGTGACTCTGTACAGACCCAGAGAGTCCCCTCGTAGCCTGCCGTTGACTCTGTACAGACCCAGAGAGTCCCCTCGTAGCCTGCCGTTGACTCTGTACAGACCCAGAGAGTCCCCTCGTAGCCTGCTGTGACTCTGTACAGACCCAGAGAGTCCCCTCGTAGCCTGCCGTTGACTATGTATAGACCCAGCGTACGGCAGAGCTGTAAAAGCTGCATACCGCTTGTATTAGTAAGCTTGTCAAAGCTCTTTCTAGCAGGACATTCAGGGAGGGGGAAGCAGGTGCTTCCAGGTAAGTGTTTGTCTCCCTGGGTGTTCATAGTGTCAGCTCTTTCCCCTGTTCGAGCGTTCAAGTCCCCACAGAGTAATACATTTCCCATGGTTTTATAATGATTAACTTCCTCCTCAAGAACGGAGAAAATATCTGGGTTGTAGTAGGGGGATTCTGAAGGAGGTATATAGGTGGCACACATGTAGACATGTTGCTCGGCACAGATCATCTGTTTGTTAATTTTCAACCATATATGAGATTCTTCTTTTTTAATAACTGTGATGGACTGGCTCAGTTCTGATTTGCCTCCTGAATCTCTGCCTTGGGTTATTGTGGGATTTTTTGTTGATGGTATAATAATCTCAGTGTAGCCGTGAGGACGACCAGTGGAAACATCTTCTCTGCACCATGTCTCCTGTAAAACTATGATGTCAGAGTCTTTTAACTCTCTATTAAAATCTGGATTTCTGCTCTTTAAACCAAAAGCTGATGATCTCAGACCTTGAATGTTCCAACATGTTATTGTAAACGATTTCATCTCTAAGAGTAATCTGTTCAAAAATTAGACAAACACCTTAAAAAACAAATAATAATAATAAACTAGATATTAAAAATAATACTAGTAACGAATGAAAAGAGAAAAAAAATGTGTAAAAAGTGTAAAAAGATGAAAATAGTGTTGTAGGTAAATGAATAAAATATTAAACTTTAAGTGACATTTTAGAGTGTATGTGTGAACTTCCGTTAAGAATTGTCTTTATATTATTATCTGTTTAAAATGATATCCAACATGCTAAACTATGAATTATTGTGGTGTCTCTAAGAGTCTCTGCTCTTCCACCATGTAGCTATATGAGGCGAGAGCAGAGCAGGTTTAGCATGTGAAATATGTCTTTGAGTTCACCAGAGGGGCGGGCTGTGGATCGTCTCACCGCTGCAGCATAGTTCAGTCCAATAGGCTGCTGCTCCTGTGGTCTTGGTTCTGCCGTTGGGATGAGGGGGGTATAGGGCCTCCAGGCTGGGGGGGCTCTCTGGCTGGGTACCCGTGTCCAGTGTTGTGTTGGCTGTGGGTTGTGATGTTGGTGATGCGGTGGGTTTGGTGGCCTGGTCATCCTCTCTGATGGCCGAGGATAGGTGTATAGTGGAGGTCTGGATGGTCTTGAAGGTCTAGGGGTCTAGGAGGTCCTGGAGGTCTGCATGGGGTCTGCCTTGTGTGGTTACCCCTTGGAGTGGTAGTAGGGTTCCTTCCAAGAGCAGCCTCCTTTAGGGTCCTAGCAAGGGTGGGGACTGCATTTCTGTGTAGGTGTATGCGTTATCATATAGGCAATCCAGGTCCAGGGTCGGGTGGTGGGCCAGGAACACATTGGGTTTGAGGGCACAGTCCCTGGAGAGGCTGATATTCACTCTGTGAATGGTGTGGGGTGGAAGTCTCTCCTGTGCAGCAGAGTCGATATGACTATCTTGCTGGTAGGGAAATTGGTGGAGGCTTGCTCAATGACTCTCCTCAGAGAGTCTGCCAGTCTGTCCTGCTGGGACCTTAAGTCGTTGGTGCCTGTATGGATGATGATGTGGCTAGGTGAGCCTAGCTCAGGCACTGTTAACAGCTCCAGGGCTCTCCTGGTGTTGGGGCACCAGATCTTCTCTGTTCTGTGCCTTGGGAATAAGGTCTTTTCATCCAGGAACTTTCCATTAGAGTCCATGAGGAGGATAATGTCTGCCCTTCTGCCTGTGCGTGTTTGTTCAGACTCAGCTGTCTGATCTTGACGTGGAGCTGTGGTGGTGGTTTCAGGTCTGGAGCTCCTAGCTGGAGGCTGGCTGGAGGCCGGACCTTGGGCAGGTGCAGGGGTGTGACTGGCATCTTGGATTGGCGTATTTGTATGGAGGCAGCTGGTTGGTTCTGGGGGGGGATTAGAGTCTGCCTCAGGCTGCATGAGAGGGGGGGTCCCTCGGGGAAAGGGCTGTGTTGTCCTTCAGCAGGTGTAGTGGGAGTTTGGCTGGATGTGGTCTGGGTCTGAGAGGTGGGCACAGGCGGTTGTGTGGAGTTCAGTCTGGCTTGTCTCTCTCTCTCTCTCTCTCTCCCTCTCTCTCTCTCTCTCTCCCTCTCTCTCTCTCCCTCCCTCTCTCTCTCTCTCTCCTCTCTCTCCCTCTCTCTCTCTCTCTCTCTCTCTCTCTCTCTCTCTCTCTCTCTCCTCCTCTCTCTCTCTCTCTCTCCTCTCTCTCTCTCTCTCTCTCCCTCCTCTCTCTCTCTCTCTCTCTCTCTCTCTCCCTCTCTCTCTCTCTCTCCTCTCTCTCTCTCTCTCTCTCCCTCTCTCTCTCTCTCTCCTCTCTCTCCCTCCCTCTCTCTCTCTCCCTCTCTCTCTCTCTCTCACTCTCTCTCTCTCTCTATATCTCTCTATCTCTCCTCTCTATCTCTGTCTCTCTCTCTCTCCGCACTCTCACTGTCAGTTTCAATTTCAATTTGCTTTATTGGTGACTGCGAACAATGCTAAAGCATCATACATATAACATCATCCCAATACATATAACATATCAATCACCCCCATACATTTCATTATAGAATTCGAGTATAAACTAATCAAAGTATCTGTGTTTGTGTAAGTGTAAAAAAAAAAAAAAAAAAAGTATATATTAAAAATAAAATAAATAAGTAAAACAGTGTGTGTGTTGTAAATACTAAAAATAGAATAAACAAAACAGTAAGTGTATGGTGTGTGTTAAAAAAAAAAGTATATATATATTAAAAAGTTAAAACAAAATAAATAAATAAAACGATAAGCGAGTGTGTGTGTGTGTGTGTGTTTAAAAAAAAAAAGTATATATACATTAAAAAGTTAAAACTAAATAAACGATGAGCTGTGTGTTAAAAATAAAAATGTCTAAAAAAGAATTAAATTAAAATAAATAAATGAAACAGTAGAATGTGTGTGTGTATATAGTTATATTAATAGATTAAAAAAATCAAGTATAAAATGTAAATGTAAATGTAAAATGTCTCTCTCTCTCTCTCTCTCTCGCTCGCTGTCTGTGTCTCTCTCTCAATACAATTCAAATTAGCTTTATTGGCATTAATGTGTAACAACAATTTTGCCAAAGCATCATAGAAAGAACTTCAGAACAATAAACCCCAAACATTTCAGCGTAAAGTAATCAAAGCCCGTGTGATTGTTAGAAACATTAAAATATATTAAAATAAAATAAATTAATTAAACAGTAAGCGTGTGTGTGTTTAAAAAATATCTAATAAAAATGAAAATAAATAAATAAGACAGCTTTCTGCTTGCTTTGGTCTGTTTGAGTTGGTGTTGCTGCTCCAGGACCAGCTGGAGTCGATAATGCCTGCTACCAGGAGGCTGAAACACCAACTAGGAAGGACTGATTTTTTATCACCTTTACTTTTTAAAATAAAGTCACCAGAGTTTAGTCTTCATTTCCCAACGTGCCTTTCTCCTGCAGCCTGGCCCTTACATCCTGAGCCGGACCGGTCACCTGACCGCCAGTGACCTCCAATGGGTGAGTCAATGCTAATGTTAGCATCACTGTTAGCATCACAGTCAGCATCTCTGTTAGCATCACAGTCAGCATCTCTGTTAGCATCACTGTTAGCATCACAATCAGCATCTCTGTTAGCATCACTGTTAGCATCACAGTCAGCATCTCTGTTAGCATCATTGTTAGCATCACTGTTAGCATCACAGTCAGCATCTCTGTTAGCATCTCTGTTAGCATCACTGTTAACTTCATAGTCAGCATCACTGTTAGCATCACAGTCAGAATGTCTGTTAGCATCACTGTTAGCATCACTGTTAGCATCACAGTCAGCATCTCTGTTAGCATCACCGTTAGCATCACAGTCAGCATCTCTGTTAGCATCACTGTTAGCATCACAGTCAGTATCACTGTTAGCATCACTGTTAGCATCACAGTCAGCATCTCTGTTAGCATCACCGTTAGCATCACAGTCAGCATCTCTGTTAGTATCATTATTAGCATCACAGTCAGCATCACTATTAGCATCACAGTCAGCATCTCTGTTAGCATCACTGTTAACTTCATAGTCAGCATCACTGTTAGCATCACAGTCAGCATCACAATCAGCATTTCTGTTAGCATCTCTGTTAGCATCACAGTCAGCATCACAATCAGCATCTCTGTTAGCATCTCTGTTAGCATCACAGTCAGCATCACAGTCAGCATCACTGTTAGCATCACAATCAGCATCTCTGTTAGCATCACAGTCAGCATCTCTGTTAGCATCACTTTTAGCATCACAGTCAGCATCTCTGTTAGCATCACTGTTAGCATCACAGTCAGCATCACTGTTAGCATCACAGTCAGCATCTCTGTTAGCATCACAGTCAGCATCTCTGTTAGCATCACTGTTAGCATCACAATCAGCATCTCTGTTAGCATCACTGTTAGCATCACAGTCAGCATCTCTGTTAGCATCATTGTTAGCATCACTGTTAGCATCACAGTCAGCATCTCTGTTAGCATCTCTGTTAGCATCACTGTTAACTTCATAGTCAGCATCACTGTTAGCATCACAGTCAGAATGTCTGTTAGCATCACTGTTAGCATCACTGTTAGCATCACAGTCAGCATCTCTGTTAGCATCACCGTTAGCATCACAGTCAGCATCTCTGTTAGCATCACTGTTAGCATCACAGTCAGTATCACTGTTAGCATCACCGTTAGCATCACAGTCAGCATCTCTGTTAGTATCATTATTAGCATCACAGTCAGCATCACTATTAGCATCACAGTCAGCATCTCTGTTAGCATCACTGTTAACTTCATAGTCAGCATCACTGTTAGCATCACTGTTAGCATCACAGTCAGCATCTCTGTTAGCATCACTGTTAACTTCATAGTCAGCATCACTGTTAGCATCACAGTCAGCATCACAATCAGCATTTCTGTTAGCATCTCTGTTAGCATCACAGTCAGCATCACAATCAGCATCTCTGTTAGCATCACAGTCAGCATCTCTGTTAGCATCACTGTTAGCATCACAATCAGCATCTGTTAGCATCACAGTCAGCATCTCTGTTAGCATCACTTTTAGCATCACAGTCAGCATCTCTGTTAGCATCACTGTTAGCATCACAGTCAGCATCACTGTTAGCATCACAGTCAGCATCTCTGTTAGCATCACAGTCAGCATCTCTGTTAGCATCACTGTTAGCATCACAATCAGCATCTCTGTTAGCATCACTGTTAGCATCACAGTCAGCATCTCTGTTAGCATCATTGTTAGCATCACTGTTAGCATCACAGTCAGCATCTCTGTTAGCATCACTGTTAGCATCACTGTTAGCATCACAGTCAGCATCACTATTAGCATCACAGTCAGCATCACTGTTAGCATCACAGTCAGAATGTCTGTTAGCATCACTGTTAGCATCACAGTCAGTATCACTGTTAGCATCACTGTTAGCATCACAGTCAGCATCTCTGTTAGCATCACTGTTAGCATCACAGTCAGCATCACTGTTAGCATCACAGTCAGCATCTCTGTTAGCATCACCGTTAGCATCACAGTCAGCATCTCTGTTAGTATCATTATTAGCATCACAGTCAGCATCACTATTAGCATCACAGTCAGCATCTCTGTTAGCATCACTGTTAACTTCATAGTCAGCATCACTGTTAGCATCACTGTTAGCATCACAGTCAGCATCACAATCAGCATCTCTGTTAGCATCACTGTTAACTTCATAGTCAGCATCACTGTTAGCATCACTGTTAGCATCACAGTCAGCATCACAATCAGCATTTCTGTTAGCATCTCTGTTAGCATCACAGTCAGCATCACAATCAGCATCTCTGTTAGCATCTCTGTTAGCATCACAGTCAGCATCACAATCAGCATCTCTGTTAGCATCACTGTTAACTTCACAATCAGCATCACTGTTAGCATCACAGTCAGAATCTCTGTTAGCATCACAGTCAGCATCACAATCAGCATCTCTGTTAGCATCACAGTCAGCATCACTGTTAGCATCACAGTCAGCATCACAGTCAGCATCTCTGTTAGCATCACTGTTAACTTCATAGTCAGCATCACAATCAGCATCTCTGTTAGCATCACAGTCAGCATCACAGTCAGCATCACAATCAGCATCTCTGTTAGCATCACAGTCAGCATCACTGTTAGCATCTCTGTTAGCATCACAGTCAGCATCACAGTCAGCATCTCTGTTAGCATCACTGTTAACTTCATAGTCAGCATCACAATCAGCATCTCTGTTAGCATCTCTGTTAGCATCACAGTCAGCATCACTGTTAGCATCTCTGTTAGCATCACAGTCAGCATCACAGTCAGCATCTCTGTTAGCATCACTGTTAACTTCATAGTCAGCATCACAATCAGCATCTCTGTTAGCATCACAGTCAGCATCACTGTTAGCATCTCTGTTAGCATCACAGTCAGCATCACAGTCAGCATCTCTGTTAGCATCACTGTTAGCATCACAGTCAGCATCACTGTTAGCATCTTTGTTAGCATCACAGTCAGCATCACTGTTAGCATCTCTGTTAGCATCTCTGTTAGCATCACTGTTAACTTCATAGTCAGCATCACAATCAGCATCTCTGTTAGCATCACAGTCAGCATCTCTGTTAGCATCTCTGTTAGCATCACAGTCAGCATCACTGTTAGCATCTTTGTTAGCATCACAGTCAGCATCACTGTTAACTTCATAGTCAGCATCACAATCAGCATGACTGTTAGCATCTCTGACCTCAGCAGTGATGTAGACGCGTCCATCATGTGCGTCACAAGAGCTCTGGTTTTTGCAGCAAACCGTGAAGAGGTTTCTGGCGTTAGCTCAGCGCTACGGGCTGCCGCTGTTCCTCGCCGACACAGCCGCACTGGCGCTGCTCTCCCAAGACGCTTTGCGGCAGCGCGACCGGCTGGTGCGTGAGCCGCACTGCAGCTTCCTGTGCACCGGACGGCCAGTCACGTCCTTCGCCCTGTACGCCAACCTGTGGAAGTATGACGTGAGTGTCCATTGGTGGTTTAAGTGCAGTTTGTATAAACTTTATTTAAACTTGACCCTGCTGCTGCTACGACGTGTTTGGATGTTTATCTGTTAGATGTGAAATCACCTCTTTCCAGTAAAATGTTGTTTCTGGTCGTCAGCCCGGCTTCCTATTGGCCGCTGAGCAGAAAGGCTTCGAGCTGCTGGAGCTGCGAGGAGATGACCCGCGACTGGCCAGTCTGGAGACCTTATCGGGAGAGGAGATCCCCCTGCACCTCCTGCTCCGCCTCCACGGTTGCATCATCCAGGTGGGCGGGGCCAGAAACACCTAGAAACCACATAGCAAACCAAAAGCACCTAGAGACCCCATGGTAAACCAGAAACGCCTAGAAACCACATGGTGAACCAGAAACGCCTAGAAACCACATGGTGAACCAGAAACACCTAGAGACCACATGGTGAACCAGAAACACCTAGAGACCACATGGTGAACCAGAAACGGCAAGAGTCCCCATGGTAGACCAGAAACACCTAGAAACCACATGGTGAACCAGAAACACCTAGAGACCACATGGTGAACCAGAAACACCTAGAGACCACATGGTGAACCAGAAACACCTAGAGACCACATGGTGAACCAGAAAGGCCTACAGACCACATGGTAGACCAGAAACACCTAGAAACCACATGGTGAACCAGGAACACCTAGAGACCACATGGTGAACCAGAAACAGCTAGAGACGTCAGTAAGTGTATTTTGTCCCAGGTGGTGTTCCTGTACGAGCGCAGCGGGAACTACCTGTGGCACGGAGCGTTACGCCTCAAAGCCAACGTGGACCGAAGCTTCGCTCCTTTCAAGCTGCTGGACTTTGGGCGCCACGCCGGGGCATACGACAGGTGAACCCGAGCAGCTCTTACCTGTTCGGTTGCTGTATGCTCTGCAGATTTCAAGCTTCAGAATAAAGCAGCTTTGTTCTGTGTGTCCCCCCTGCAGGCCGGAGCTCGTCCTGACGGTCCTGGACGGCCTCGACGTTCGAGTCCCGCGTAATGTTTCCCGTTTCCTGTCTGAGCAGCGACATGCCCGCTTCCTGGAGTGCCGTTACCGGGACGCCCGCAACTTCCTGCAGGTCAGAAAGCACCCCAGGCTTTTATTGTGAAGGTGGAGAAATGCAAACAACCACAGGAAACGGGAATTTAGAAAATGTATTTTCTGTTTTTATTTCACTGTTGAGCTTCAGTCACTAAAGAGGACCTGGATCGGGGCACTGCTGCTGGCTGGAGGTCTGCTTTATACTCGGGACCTGTTCTGTTTGTCTCTGCCGAGAGACGGAGATGCACTTCCTCCTATTAACCTGTTCGATGTTTCTGGAGCTTCGACCACATAATGAAGACCCTGAGCCAATGAGATCGTTAGCCGACCTTGACTCGCCTCTCTCTCTCTCTCTGTGTGACTGCAGCTCTACCCTGACGACTCGTCTCCGGAGGCCGTCGAGTTTCGGAGGAAAGTGAAGTCGTTGCTGCATTTAGCCGCTCGAACGCTCGCCCATCTCGACATCCCCTTCTGGCTCAGCAGCGGCACCTGTCTGGGTAACATGCCGACACGCTAACCTGTTACCTAACAGTGTAACAACATGCTAACATTACAGCGTAACAACATGCTAACATTACAGCGTAACAACACGCTAACATTACAGTGTAACAACACGCTAACATTACAGCGTAACCACATGCTAACATTACAGCGTAACAACACGCTAACATTACAGTGTAACAACACGCTAACATTACAGCGTAACAACACGCTAACATTACAGCGTAACAACACGCTAACATTACAGCGTAACAACACGCTAACATTACAGCGTAACAACACGCTAACATTACAGCGTAACAACACGCTAACATTACAGCGTAACAACATGCTAACATTACAGCGTAACAACACGCTGACATTACAGCGTAACAACATGCTAACATTACAGCGTAACAACACGCTAACATTACAGCGTAACAACACGCTAACATTACCACGTAACAACACGCTAACTTTACAGTGTAACAACACGCTAACATTACAGCGTAACAACACGCTAACATTACAGCGTAACAACACGCTAACATTACAGCGTAACAACACGCTAACATTACCTAACATTACAGCGTAACAACACGCTAACATTACAGTGTAACAACACACTAACATTACCTAACATTACAGTGTAACAACACGCTAACATTACAGCGTAACAACACGCTAACATTACAGCGTAACAACACGCTAACATTACAGCGTAACAACACGCTAACATTACAGCATAACAACACGCTAACATTACCTAACATTACAGTGTAACAACACGCTAACATTACAGCGTAACAACACGCTAACATTACAGCGTAACAACACGCTAACATTACAGCGTAACAACACGCTAACATTACCTAACATTACAGCGTAACAACACGCTAACATTACAGCGTAACAACACGCTAACATTACAGCGTAACAACACACTAACATTACCTAACATTACAGCGTAACAACACGCTAACATTACAGCGTAACAACACGCTAACATTACAGCGTAACAACACGCTAACATTACAGCGTTGCAACACGCTAACATTACAGCGTAACAATACGCTAACATTACAGCGTAACAACACGCTAACATTACAGCGTAACAACACGCTAACATTACAGCGTAACAACACGCTAACATTACAGCGTAACAACACGCTAACATTACCTAACATTACAGTGTAACAACACGCTAACATTACAGCGTAACAACACGCTAACATTACAGCGTAACAACACGCTAACATTACAGCGTAACAACACGCTAACATTACCTAACATTACAGTGTAACAACACGCTAACATTACAGCGTAACAACACGCTAACATTACAGCGTAACAACACGCTAACATTACAGCGTTGCAACACGCTAACATTACAGCGTTGCAGCACGCTAACATTACAGCGTTGCAACACGCTAACATTACAGTGTAACAACACGCTAACATTACAGCGTAACAACACGCTAACATTACAAGCGTAACAACACGCTAACATTACAAGCGTAACAACACGCTAACATTACAGC
>JALXJV020000011.1:2676918-2827905 GCA_024633595.2 Lepomis macrochirus | reverse complement strand
GGGAGAAGCTCGGCGCCTTTCGTGCAGCCGTCGCATAAAGAAGCTCGTCATCGCCTCGTGAACCGACCAATCACAGCCTGGACGGAGCGGACGTTAAAAGGTTGAGTCTCTGCAGCAAACCTGAACGAACGGTTCAGATTACTGAAGAGTTAGCACTTAGCATTAACAGCTGAGAGGCTGTTCACCATGTAGAGCATTTTACTTGCACAATAATTTAATGAATAAAAAAACAACCCACAAATATGAATCTGCTGGAAGTGGAATTAATCTTAAAAGCCTGTAACGATGATATGAAATATAACGAATACACTCATTTTAGCTCTAATCAAACAGTGATGGTCAGAAAACTGTTCTATTTGTGAAACAGTTTAAAAGCTGCTGAAATGATCCAATCCAAATCCAGTACTCTGTACTTTACTGGCTCCTCCTCCAGGTTGCTGGGAGAGTCTCTGCAGTGGACAGATGTAGATTTAGTCGGAGGCAGGACGGCGTTGTGTTTCTTCGAGCTGCCTCCTCCTCCTGAGAGCAACACGCTCCCCTTGTTCTGTTTTACATCTGTTTGACTGAAGTTACTGTTTGACACCAGCTGGCACGTCACTCTGAAAGAAAAGAGCTTTAGTTCCAGTCGGCAGCTCTTATTTTATTTCTGTGTAAAAGAAAGCGCTGTGCATTTAAAGTGACGCTGGAATCAGACGTGTTGCATCAGGCGGTTTTATTTGGGTCACTCAGGAGGAGGCGAGCATCACTGCAGATCTCCGAATGTTAAAGCTTATTGAAGATTCAGCAGCGAGGTCGCGTCTGTTTAACGACGGCTCCTCGGTGTGTGTTATTACAGCAGGATGAGTTTCTATACGGAAAGTGGACTTTGATGTCAGAAACAGCGTGAAGGCTCGGTGTTCGCTCCGTCTCCGCAGCAGGAAGCAGCTCAGTCTGAATCTTCTCTCCGCTGGAAACTGGACTTGTTTACTTTTCTGTCCCGCTCAGGAGTTTCCTTACGTTTCCTGTTTCATCCTGCAGACTTTTATTTGCCTGATTTTATCTTGTAGTGCTGAATTGTTTTACTTCTTTTCTAACTTTGTTTTCAGACGTGCTGTAAAAACAAGCTTTTTAATTATAATGGAGAGAGATAACTTCTCTATGTTAAAGGTACAGTGTGTCAGACTAGACGTGGGTTTTAGCTTAAACATGATCAACAGAATAGACGTCTGTGTGATGTATTAAAGAGATCTCTACTGAAGTTAGCACGCTAAACAGTTATCAGCCGGCCCTTCCAGGGTTGTAACACCACGTTGTGCCTCGATAGGCAAAGTGAGTCACTGTAGCGTCCAGAGAAGAAGCAGAGCACTGTGGAGGTCCGGCTTCACCAGATTAGGCTGAAGCAAGCGGGAAGCTTCCGGTCTACAACATGAAGCCGATGCTGAAGTCCCTTCCTGGTTCGACATGGCGGCGCCCTATCAGCCAAACTCGAGGCTTCAAAACGGCGGTCCACAAACCAACGGGTGACGTCACCATGACTACGTCCATTTCTTATGGCGCGTTCGAGACTGGTCGTAACTGGGATATTTTCCAGTTGAAACTTCCGATTTCCGACCTCAAAGCATTCCAGGTGCATGGTGGTGCATGACGCCGAAAGTGAATGAAAATCATGGGTGACCATGACAAAGTTAACACACAGTTGCACCCTCAGCAGTGCTTTAGGTGTTAATTAAAAGGATGGCAGTTTAATTGCAACAACTGAAATAAATAGCCCATACGTTACTAGTTATGTGTTCCCCAAGTTGGTAGCCCTGAAGTCAGTCAATGTTGTCGCTTACACATTTCCTAATGTTTTGGCATTTTTAACAATAACTTTTATGCAGAAAAGATGACTTTATGAGATTCTTTATACCGTATGTGTAAAACATATTTCTACATCAATATACATGCAGAACAAGTTTTACTGCATGATCGTATTTATTATTTTAATTCAAATACATGCAAATATACATTTTGTTGCCGTTTAGTTTATGGTTTACCATTTACAAAGTGAGCTTCCATGGGCGCTGACATTGTTTTGTGACGCCATTCAGCTGCTACTCGTGAAGTCGAGGTACAAATTTTTCTCCGAGTTCACAAGTAGGAAATCCGACTTCAAGCGGCGTTCCAGGGTACTTTTCCTAGTTGGAGGTAGGAAATTTCCCAGTTCCGAGTTGCCGGGAACGCAGCATTATATACAGTCTGTGGGCAGAAGAGAGAGGACAAGCTGGATACGTAGGGGGAAATGTGATGCTACCAAGTCGACCAATCCCCCCCCCCCCATCTCCTACAGCATCAACACATCACACATGATGCAACCTCCTCTTCGTCCCTCAGCACCTTCAGTCCTGATTTACTTCCTGCGCTCTGCCTCCAACACGACCCACCCGGAGCCCCCGCAGGCTGAGCTCTCCCAGCTGATTGCGTCTGACCCGATGTGTCGGCGGATCACCGACTCTCTGACAGACAGGAAACAGCATGTGAGCAGACACACGGCGCAAATCTGAGACGCCACGGGGCTTTCCTCTCTCTCGACCCTCCGACGCACCGACTCGGTGCTGATCAGGCTCAGATGAATCAGCAGAGAGGCAGCAGCCGGAGCAACTGGTGTTCAGCTGCGTCACTTCGACAGCCTGTAGCTCAGCGGGCTGAAAGGGACCCTGCGGAGGTCCCTCGTGAACAAACACTGAAGTTTACCTTCAGCTGTTCTCATCAAAACAACATTTTCAGATTCTTCTAAGTCTTTCCTGTCAGGTTTCTTCGTCTGAGTGGGATTCATCTCTCGTTTCAGCCTGATGGAGGTCACCTGTTCACAAGGAGGTCAGCGTTCTTGGGATTTGATCATTGGCACCAACAAACGCCCTTAAGTCACTATAAGCGGCTGCCTGCTCTGTTTGTTAGATTCACAAAGATGTTACCCGCGAGTGAAAACTAGAATTTGAAGTCCTGCTGTCAGAAATGAGCACGAGGCTCAGAACAAAGTCAGTCAGCAGTCGTCTCAGAGGAAATATGAATCCAGCTGTTAATAAAGTTTCACCGGAATCAGAGCTGCAAAGAAATCAAGACATGAAGCTGAAAACATCTTTAAAAACAAAAACACCCCGTGACTTAGATAGGAGGCGCTCATGAGTCATGTGATGGATGAGAGAACTACACAGCAGGTGATGTTACACCTGTCAGAGGTTATAACAGAGGGTTAAAAGTTTCTATAAATTCCCCAAATATGCCGATAAAATCTAAAAACACCTCTCAGATATCTCAGAAAATTGGCAGCTGTGACGATGATTATATGATAAACATGTTAACAGATTATCTCTTATATATATATATGTTTATTGTACTTAAGTATTTTATTTTGGTTGATTTCAGTTTTAAACACAGATGTAGGTGGATTATAGGTCGGCGTCACTGATTTTAAATCTCAATCCTGTCGATCTCTGCTGTCATTAACCTGCGTTTGTGGTCAGACAGTGGAGATATTATGATTTAGGGAATTCTTGGTAAATAATATTACAGAGTTCTGTCTGGAGCTGCTCTAAATGAAAAGTACAACGAGATAACTTCTGCTATGATTTGGCACCATGAATGAAACTGAATGATTTTATCTGAACACTCAGGCGCAGCAGGATCAGTTTATGGTGTATTTTAAATGGAACAAGTGGGAGTGAGCTTACAGAGAGTGGAGGCAGGCCAGAGTCCAAAACAAGACACAAGAGCAGGAAGTGAAGAGGAAGGGAGTACCAAAGTAAAAGAGGAAATCACCTCACTCCAAGCATTCTTGTGATTTCAGCTGCAGTGAAACACAGCGATGGAGATCACAGAGAGCAGAATGGAGATGGTGGCTTCTGTCAGGTTTTACAGCCACAGGTCGCTTTAAATCAAAGAGTCACATGTGCTGATTTACAGCGATCATCAGCCTCCAGCAGAAAGCTCTCCTGTAAAAGCACAGCAGGCAGCAGATGTTACATTTTATTTTCTATAACTATTTAATTCCTTTTTCCAGGAAAAAATGGCTCAAACCTCCTGATAACTCTTCTCCTCACAAAGAAAAATAAATCACTTTCCTCTTCAACTATAACCTCCTCTGGACTGTTTTTCTTTTCTGGTTTCTGAACCTTTTAGAATTAAAGAAATAAAGAAATCATTTCAGTGGCCCTGACCCCTCCTGACCCCTCCTGACCCCTCCTGACCCGTTACAGCACAACTTAAAACTGTGCAGCCTCACAGCAGGAAAACTGCTTCTGACTGAGTTCAGCGAATCAACATCTGCTGTTTGCATTTGATTTGTGGAATAATTGTGATTCAAACATCATCTTACTGTTTTGATTCTTCTGTGTGACTTTATTTTCTCCAGCTTCTCCTCTCTGGATGTTTTACAGGGTTTTATATCATTAAAAAAGACTCTTATATTTAAACAAGTCAAATGTGTCACTGAAGGTGATTTCTCAACCATGAAACTATCTGAGAGAGATGAAGCTGAAAGAAACACTGAGAGGACAATCAGATCAACAGTCTGTTGTGGCTGTAAATACTGAACAAAGCATCACTAATAGGTTTAAATATTTAATGTCACCCACATTTGCACTGAACAAATTCTGGTATTGAATTACGTCACTTTAAACACACATGTTCCTCTTATAACTGCAACATGTGAAATACACCTCACACACCAGGAAACTCTTGTTTTTGATTTTCAACATTTTATTCAGTTTTGTTGCAAACATTGAAAATACACATAAAAACAGGTGGATGGAAAAACGCTTACTGCGTTATATAACGTAGCCGTAGCATTGTGCTATGTACTGCAAGTCATCAAGAAAAGCTGAATTAGTGATTCTTGAGATCAGGAACAAAACAGGTTTTGATTTTCAAAAAAAAAATCTTGATTATTTTAAAAAACTATGTATACATCTTTGTTAAATGAGGCCTTGCCTATATAACCATGTGTTGGAACAACCGCCCAGTTTTACATTTTGGTCATAAACGACATGTTTGCGGGATCAGAACTAGATTTTTGTCAACACCGTCAGAGACATAGAAATGTCAAAAAAATTATTTTGAATGACCTTATCACAGATATTTTTACTCTTAGCTGTTTCTTGGTTCTCTTAAGTGTATACAGATTTTTTTAAATGAATCATATCTCCTTTTAAAAGTTAGATTTGTCAATGTTTAATAGTTACAGTTTAGGTGTTATGTATTAACCAATATAACATTTAATCTCCAATATGAACAGAGATACTAAGAAGTGTTCAAATTACACATTCACTTTGAAAATGCAACACTGTTATAGACAAATATTCTTGATGGAACAAAACATGTCATCATAAAGTCCATCTGACTGAGTTGACGAAACTGACGGTGGTGACAAACTTGTAAGAAACAGAAAAATATTTAATTCAAAATTATCATTGAACTCTCACAAATATTGTAACATTATAAGATACGAAGAAAATACATTATATAACCAATTTTTTTTGGATTAACATCTCAAGGGGGTACAAGGACTAACCTCTTCAAATACATGCTGCTTATGCACAAACTACAAACCCCATCTCCAGAAAAGTTGGGATATTTTCCACAAAGCCTGCATCAGTGCCTGCAGCATGAGTGAGCTGGATGTGTGTGAAGGTGCTGCTGACACAGAGGCATGAAGTGGGATTTTAGAAAGACATCTGTAGCCATCAAGTCGACATGTCTTTCCAGGACATCCATGCTTATTTCAGCAGGACAACGCCAGGCCTCAGTCTGCACGGGCTACAACAACATGGCTTCGTACACACAGATTGCACGTTCTTTAAAGGCCTGCTGCCAGTCCACATCTGTCTTCTATTGAAAATGTATGGCGCATCAGAATCAGACAGTGGCGACCACAAACGTTTGAGCAGCTGAAGTTCTGTGTAACAAAAATTCCAATTACAAAATTGGCACATTTAGTATCTTCACTTCCCAAATGATTAGTTGTTATCCGAGGAAAGGTGAGGTAACACGATGGTGAACAAGCCTCTGTCCCAACATTTATTTGTACGTGTGTTGAATGCATGAAATTCTAACTTTGTTTATATTTACAAAATACAGTTACATTGATCAGTAAAACCACTGAAAATCTTTTCTTTGTACTTGGTCATGTGAATTAATCCCAGATTATTATTTATTTTTAATTGGAAAATATCACAACTTTTGTGGAAATGGGGTTTGTAGATGCTGGCGTTCATGTGCTTTGTTCTTTCAATTCAATTTTATTTATATAGCGGCAAATCACAACAACAGTTATCTCACAGCGCTTTTCATAAAGAGCAGGTCTAGACCGAACTCTGAAGTTATTTACAGAAGCCCAACAATTGTTCTTGAGGTCGCTTGGCTCTTTGTGCTTGTTTCCAAAACCATCTCTTATATCTCTGTGTCTTTATTTTGCCCTCCTCCACCTATTCTTCAGTCTTTCCCTCTCCTTTCTCAGGAACTCCACCTTCAGCTCAGGCTGGCTATCAATTGTTTCACTTTTTTTGATACTCCCTGTTCCTTCTCTTTCGTTCCTCCACTAATAGCTTTTCACGAGCCATTATGGCCTAAATGCATTTCATTATGCAGTCAGTATACTTTTCTGATGGATAAGCATAAGCAAATGATGGATAAAGAAAAGCAACACCTTATTACATAGTGAGTACAAGAGGCTATGAAAGTAAGATTCAATTTAAAACATAAAGCTATTTTGTGGCAATTGCTTGAAATTCAACACATGAAACTAAATAACAGTTGACAAAATACCATATTTCCCCTCAAAACACACGTGCTCATCACAGGAGCCATCTTGTTTATCACTGGTTGCTTGTTTGTTATTTATTTATTTGGAATGAGCTCGGTGCTCATGGCAAAGTGACCTGATGTAACAAAGAGGAAAATGGTCACGATCGAGTCACATGTTCTAATAGAAAGTTGGGAAGTCCACCTTAAACAGAGCGAGTCCTCCTCTGACTAAACGACTAACAGCAGAATCCAACTGATGAAACTGAATGAAACACTTTGACAGACAGAATCATCTCAGCTTCATCACATCAAACTGAAACTTCTACAAATAGAAACTCAGTGAAACATTTTACATCTGAAAAGGCAGACAGGAGAAACAAAAAGCTGATTGTCAAACTAAACAAGAAAAAGAAAATACAAACAATAAAAAACAACAAGTGAAAGAAACTAAAGATGTTTGGAATAATGAGACAGCAGGAGGACAGGTGCAGCTTAACAGGTTAAATTCAGAGACTTTTCCCTTTAAGAAATCAACAACATCCTGAATATAATCATCCTCTTTATCTCTAACTGCTCTGTTCCACTGTCACACAGACCTTCACTGCTGACAGCTTCAGCTCATCCCCATTGCTAATGTAAGGAAACATCCTCTCAGTGAAAGTGTGTGTGAAGGTGTGTATGTGTGTGTTAGTATCAGGATCAGAGAACGACAGCTTTCCTCTGTTCCAGTCCAGATTCACTCTGATCCTCTGGGGCTTCTTCTGGACACTGAGATCAGTGAGTGTAGCAGATGGTGACAGTGCAAAGTATTTACCTCCAAAGAAACCTATTCTCCATAATCCAGACTCTATGTTTTCTCTCTTCCTCTGCACAGACTCTGCTAACACACCCAGTATCCAGACTGTACTGTCTCCAACCTCGACATCCCAGCTGTGAGTCCCTGAGTTAAAGCCCTCAGAGCCCAGGACAGACCAATATTTAACAAACCTCTCTGGATTGTCAGGAAGCTGCTGTCTCTCTCCTCGTCTCACACTGGTCAGATCTTCAGACAGGATGAGTTCTGGATGAGCAGTGTTTGGGTCCAGAATCAGAGGAGTGTAGGAGACCATGTCCTTCATCTTGTTCCAGATGTTGAAGGTCAGGTTGCCCAGGTGTTTGGCCTGGTCTATCAGAGCTCCTGAGGGCAGCTGTGGATCATCCAGCAGGGGGCGCTGCTGGACTCTTTCCACTGCAGCCTTGTAGTTGAGCAGGAATGAGACGTCTTCAGCTCTCAGCTCCTCCTCTGTGGCTCTGACTGTGTCTGAAAGAGCTGCTATCTCTCTGCTCAGAGCCTCCATCTTCTCCTTCATCATCTGACTCTTCTGCTCCTCTTCCTCCCTCAGTGCAGCCATCCTGGCCTCCTCTTCCTCCTCTAGAAACTGCTGAAGCTTCTTAAAGTGCTCCTTAATCTGCCTCTCTGTGTGTCGGGCCTGGACCTTCATGTGTTCTGCTGTTTGATCAAACTTCACTTTAACTTGTTCACAAACCTTTAACTTCTCCTTTAAGGGCTCCAGAGTTTCCTGAAGTTCCTTCTTGTGTTGTCGTGCAGCTTCATCGACGGGTCTGAATCTGTGGTTGCTGTGTTTTTCTGAATCTCTGCAGACGAGACACACTGGCTGCTGATGGTCCAGACAGAAGAGTTTGAGTTTCTCAGAGTGCAGACTGCAGAGAGCCTCTGAAGCTCTCTGATCTCTCTCCTGTAAGAAGGCCTCACACAGGTTCTTTAACACCAGACTAACAGGTGGTTCATCCTTTGAAGATCTTCTCTTACAAACTGGACACTCAGGTGCTTGTTTCTGTCTCCACCAGCTCTTCAGACAGACTTTACAGAAGCTGTGGCTACATGACAGAACAACAGGATCTCTGAAGACCTCCTGACAGACCGGACAGCAGAGATTCTCCTCTGATCTGGAAGCCATTTTGTCTCTGAAGCTGAAAACCCAGCAGACAGCATGTTACAACAGGAAGTCAGCTGTGTTTCCCTTCCTGCTGTAGAAAGCTGCCTCAGTTACTTTCACTGTGAGTCTCTGAGTGTTTCAGTCAGCAGCAGGTTGCAGTTGAAGTACTTCAGTACTTGAGTACTTCAGTACTCCCTCCTGTAACTGTCCTCCCTCAGTTGAAGTCACAGCTTTGTAATGAAGGTAAATCTTACCGTCTGTCTGTCACTGCGTCTCTTCTCTCTGAGAACTGAACAGGAACAAACTGATTCCTGGTTTGTCTCAGGTGATGCGCAAAACTTTGTCAAACCTCCTCTGCAGCTGCTTCACCTGTAACACAGGATGTGTTTCATTCCTAAGCACTGATTCACTGCTGGATATGTAGACTGATAGTGTGCAGCAGGCTGTTGCAGCAGCTTTGTTTATGTTCACAGTAGTTTTTAGCAGAGGAGTTCAAATATAATGTAGCGCCCCCTAGTGCTAACCAATACCAGAATAGAGCAAATAACATCTGCCTAGGCCCGGAGTGTGGTCTGCCTTGAGTGACTAACAAAAGAGTTAGTATTGAGTTGAACAGTCAACAGTTTTATTGCCCTAGGCAACACAACAATAAACACAGCGCTGTTATGTACCAAGAATGAAAACAAAATAAAACAAAGAATAGAGCTCTTTTAGTAATATAAAAAAGAAAACGTCCCTGTGAGCTGACACTTCAGCTCAATGCTCCTTTAAGTCTACTACTACCCAGGTAGAGTTTCAATAGTGTGAATGTAGTCTTATCTGTATCCTGTCTGAACGAAGCTAGTCCGACGTCCTCGGTGGCTGGTCCATCGGTTGGCCACACCGTTCTCACAACCATCCACCTTCTCTCTGGACTGGGCTCGCCATCTCTGATTCGTCTATTTCTCTTGTGGTATTCAAAATAACCACAAAAAAACAACCTACACAAGCAATGTAGAGTAGTAAGTTATTCTGTTCTATTTCTCCAATTTCAACATGAGATCTCATTAACTTATTTCTTCCATTTAGTGCATCTTACAGTGTATGACCAAAGGCTAAGACATACCTTGCTTACCGTGAAATGAATTACCACATGTAATGGCAACCGGTCCTTTAGCACTACATATCATAAACTTCTACATATAAACAATTTGTATTTTAACATTGACAAATTAATTAGTTACCATCACATTTATATGTAACATCCCTTTTCCTCGACTGCTTTTAAGGTAACACACATGTTAATATTAGCACTTTTTAATATGATTTGAATTCAATTATCAGTGCTAACAAATTTAAAATGTACATTGTAATAAACCAAATCAGACACTGTAGTTGGCTACAGATCATTATTGTGTCATTATGATTTTAACTCCATTAATTGAATGTTTTAATACCAACAAAGATGTATTTATTGCACTCTTGCTTCAAATACTTTCACCAAGCTACACATTTTCCAACTAACCAAAGCTAGAAGTTATCTGAAGAGTAATAACTCTCATCAAGACGTGCTTTCATGTTTCTCACATACTGGGAGTGAGATTTAGGAGCACCATCTTTAACAGGTAAGCTAAAGGCAATATCCACAGGTAACCTTGGCTGGCGTCCAAACAGCAACTCATACCGACTGAAACCGGTAACCTCGTTTTTGGTGCAATTATAGGCATGAGTTAGGGGTTTTACATAGTCGCTCCAGTGATTTTTATCCTTTTCTCTCAAGGGTTCTAACATGCCTAGCACTGTTCGGTTGAACCGTTCGACAGGGTTTACCCTTGGATGATATGGACTTGTCTGTACTTTGGTGATGCCGGCTAGGGTACAGAGCTCTTTAATGAGTTAAGACTCGAAATCCCTGCCCCGATCACTAAGCAGACGCTCTGGAAACCCGTAGTGCACCAAATACTGCTCCCAAAGACACTTTGCAACTGTTGTAGCCTTCTGATTTTTGGTGGGTATGGCAACAGCATACTTGATAAAGTGATCTGTTATAACAAAGATGTCTTTGGTGTTGCAGCTGTCAGACTCCAAGGATAAAAAGTCCATGCATACCAGTTCCATGGGACGAGTTGTTTGGATATTCACGAGGGGTGCTGCTTTCTCAGGTGGTGTTTTTCTTCTTACACAAAGTCCACATGACTTGATCTTTTTCTCCACATCAGTAGCCATCGTAAGCCAATAAAATCTTGACCGGACCAAGTTGAGAGTTCTTTCCATACCCATATGCCCCATATCATCATGGAGGCATGTAAGAATAGAGGACCTTAGGAGCTCGGGAACCACAAACTGGTAAGTGGTGTCGTCTTCTGATCGTCGGATTCTGTAGAGGAGGCCATTTCTTAACTCCAACCGTTTCCATTCCTTGAGCATTAACTTAAGTTCCAGGGAATTGGGACTGGGATTGGGGCTTGCTTCATCTCCAGCCTCCAACAAGTTAACAACATGACCAATGACTGGGTCAGACCTCTTATGTTGCTGGAGTTCTGCCTCACTGTACTTACTTACTTAAAACTAATTGTCCACGTAGGGCAATTGGTTCTACAGGAAGACATAGACACATAATAGACACATATGTAGGTAGGTATGGTAGAACAACTCAGCGCTTCCTCGTCTGCATAGATGTCAGGTACTGCGTCCGTGTTAAGGGCAAGGGATTCTACCAAGGTGATAGAAGGTAGGTTGTTGTCAGCCTCACCTAAGAGATGGCGGTGCCACAAGACATTGACTGTGTCAGCAGGAATGTCTGCTTGATCAGGAGATGAAGACAGATGGTGAGAAGCAAATTGTTTAATTCACTCTCTTTCCTCAAGAGAAACATGGTCATCAGCCAGAGTGTCACAGGGCCGCCTGGGAAAGGCCGTCTGCGTCTTAGTTGCTTTTCCCAGCACGATAATTAAAGTCCAAAGTGGAAAGTGCAGCTAGCCAGCAATAACTGGCAGCATCAAGTTTAGCTGACTTTAGCACGTATGTTAATGGATGGTTGTGTCATAACCGTGAATATATTTCCATAGAGGTAGTCTTGAAATTTTTCCACAATGGACCACTTCAAAGCTAGAAATTCCAGTTTATCGGCTGGATACCGCTTTTCACTTGGCGAAAGCCCTCTGCTAGCATAAGCGATTATTCACATCTCACCATCCTGTTCTTGGTACTGGGCAGCTCCTAAACCAGAAGTGCTTGCGTCTGTATGAAGAACATAAGGTAGTTTTGGATTAGCAAACCCGAGTACTGGTGAGGAGGTGGGTTTGTCTATAATCTCCACAAAAGCTTCTTGGCAAGCAGGTGTCCACCAGTCGGCAAAGGGTTCTTTGGGGCTGAAGAACTTCCCAAGGCATGATGTTACTTTTCTACCCTTCCTGTAAGGTGGGTAACCCCCGGTGAGGTCATTCAAGGGTTTGACTATTGTTGGAATAGTCCTTTATGAACTGGCGATAATACCCTGTAAAGCCTAGAAAGGACTTGAGCTGAGGGTTTTGGGTCTTGGCCAAGTGCGGAGTGCACTGACCTTTTCAGGGTCAGTCTCTACCCCTTTGCTGGAGACAATGTGCCCTAAATAGCGCACTGAGCTTTGGAAGAAGCGACACTTTGCTGGAGAAATTTTCAAGCCATTTTCTCTCAGCTGCTGGAGGACATATAAAAGTCTGGTCTCATGTTCTTCTAATGTACTTGAAAACACAATGACGTCATCCAAGAACACAAGTACTTCCTTCAGATGGAGACTGCCCATACATCGCTCCATCAATCATTGGAAAGTACTGGGAGCGTTGGTGATGCCTTGGGGCATACGTTTGAACTCGTAAAAACCCAAGGGGCACACAAAAGCAGTCTTGGGCTTGTTATGTTCCTCCATCTCAATCTGGTAATAACCAGACTTGAGATCCATTACTGAAAACCACTTGGATCCAGCAAGGGCTGAGAATGCTTCCTCAAGGTTAGGGAGAGCATATGCGTCCCGTATTGTCAGCGCATTTAGCTTGCGATAGTCAATGCAAAGGCGGAACTCTCCATTTTTCTTTCAGACCACCACGATAGGCGATGAATAAGGGGACTCTGATTCTTGAATCACTCCTGCATCAAGGAGTGTTTTCAGATGTTTCCTTGCTGCCTTGTAATCGTTTGGGTGAATGGGTCTGGTCTTTTGTTTAAAGGGTGTTTCATCTTTCATGTTTATGTGGTGTTTCATTTTGGATGCGTGTCCAAAAATCAAGATCGTGTTGGGCGAAAACATCAGCATAAGCATTTAGACTCCAGGTTATCCTATCCTTCCACTCTTTTGGGAGAGGGGAATCACCAAGGTCAAATATTAGTTCCTCGCTCGTAGGTTCACTGACTGGCTGAGAAGTGACAGTACAACATTTCACAGGATTAACATTTTTGTTGGAAGCAGGTAAGCTGTCATAGATCTCCTCAGGAGTGTGAAGCTCGGCAAGGACACAGCTGGAAGTCATGCTCAGTTTCATTCATAACCCACACAGGTAATTTGTAGGGCCTTTTCTTAGGCGAGGTGACAAGACAGCACTCCACAAAGATTCCACCTGGCAGGATGGATGATGTTGGCTGTTCAACAACTGCGCATTCCTCAAAGGGACTAGTCTTGACATGGCCCTCAAGAAGGACTCTCCCTTGAGCAGGTATCACTTGCTGCACTTTGTTGTAAAGAGTCACTACATCCATTCTCCCTGAAGAGCTCACTTCTCTCCTGAACTTAAGTGTGCGAAGGATTTGTCTATAGCCATAGACAGAAGACAGGTTGTTTGGGTTTTTCCGTAACAGTGTTCATCATACAAGACATCAAGAGCATTTGTCCCAATCAGTACAGGTAAGTCATAGTTAATACATAAGTCGGAATTTATTAGCGGTAAAGTGGAAACTTCAGGCTCAGTTTCGGCAAAGCTCTTTGGAAACTTGAGGATGAGAGGTACGTAGCCCAAGTATGGAACATTTTGGCCACTAGCACCCTAAACGTCCAGACTGTCAATGGACTGAATGGGGTGTTCTAACGGAAGGAAGCAGGAACAGTGGTCACTTGAGACCCAGTGTCAAGGAAGCAATTACAGTTAACTCCTGACACAATGACATCAGCTGTACATTTCTGTCCTACAAGCCCTTTAGGTAGTTTAATTTGGCGCTCCACCTCGTGAGTGTTACTGGAGGCTTCAGTCAAGGGTTTGTTTTGGGACATTCATATTTTATTTCCGTTCCTGATAGTCCCTCCTCAGAAACTAAGTTCAGTTTAAATCATGCCTGTTTTGTTCTTCCCAGGCTTGTTGTTTTTGTCTCAACTCTTTACGTTTTATCTTCACTTGCTCAGGATTTGGTTCATTACTGCAGGAGGATGCAATGTGGCCCTCCTCGCCACACTTGAAACAATATCCTGGGCGAGGCTTTCTTGTGAGCTTTGACACCTCAGGATGAGGATTTTTCTTCAGTTGAGGTCTTTGTTTTAGACTTTAGACTAATTTCTGGCTCGGCTTAGCAGAAGCCTGTCTTGAGCTGCTGCTTTCAAGATGCTTTCAAAGAAGCTATTTGGGCCTCTAGCTTTGCAAGTTGCTTTTCCACCTTAGGTGCATTGATGGGGAATGTCCTATCTGCAGCAGTTTCTGAGTCTATGTCATCAGTGACATGGTCTCCTACTGAAAGAGAATTTGACTGGACTTTGGATTTAGGAGCCCCCAAGTGCTGTCTCATGCGGCTGAACTTGGCAGCTTGCCGGTCCTCCTCAGTACGTAGCAAAAGACGTAACTCGGAAAACAGGGGTGGGTTGTCTTCTTCTGCTCAAGCTGGAGACTTGTGATTAGGCTATTATTCCAGCAGCCTCTACAGAACTGCTTGAGCAGCTGACGCTCTGATTCACTGGCCACAATGCCACCCCTTTTGACAACTTGACTCAGGGCTGTCTGCAGACGTTGCATATACCCAGAAGGCTTTTCACCTGAGTTCTGGTTGGTGTTCAAGAATTTTGCAAAGAGTTCATCCCCGTGATCGATAGTGCCATATGCAGAGTCAAGAAGGCAAAGATAGTCATGAGGAGTAGAGTTAGGCCCAAGGTGCTTAACCACATTTGCAGCAGGTGGAATAAGGTTCTCCACTATCTTCCTGACAGTATGTTTGTCAGACACGGTGGCATTGGTAAGGCAGAACTTAACATTGTTGCGCCATGTGTCGTAGTCAGATCCCTGAGAATGGTCTGAGTTTGGTGTGGCCATGATACTGAGAAGATATGTCACTATTCTTAATGACATGTTCGACCACTACCTTCTGCATTTCTGGAGTGGTGAGCTGTTCTGAAGGTAAGTAGAGGGGAACGGGGAACGGAAATTCATCACATGCATGGGGGTGAATCAGATCACTACCTATTTTCACAGGAGATTGTTTAACACTGGGTGAGTGTTCAGTTCGATCTGTGCTGCTTTTTTTTTTTTTTTTTCCCAAACTTTGTTTATTTGGTTTTTAAACAAGAATTGCATAGCCATACATTTACAATGTGATACATATAAAATAAGCCATACAATTCCCTTGAGATATAAGAACAGAACAAAAAACACAACAAAACGACCTCCAATCACTCCCAGGCAATAAGAAAATGTGATAAGAAAAGGGACACGCTCACACAAAAAAAGTTTTGAAATAAATAAAAATTAAGATGCATTCTGCTACAAAAAACAAAAGTACAGTTTGTGCCCAGGAAAGTAAATACGGAACCATAAGAAAAGGAAAATCTGAGAAGAAGGACACAGGATGAGCAGACAAATACATACACAAAGGACTAGACTGGGACAGAATGGAAGTTAACTTGACCAACCAATCGTCGTAATGGCTGCCAGATTTCTGCAAATTTGTCAGAGGAACCCCTTAGTGACATCCTAATTTTTTCAAGTTTAAGAAAATAAACAATATCCCTCAACCAAAGTATGAAAGAGGGAGGTTGTGGTGATTTCCATTTAAGAAGAATTATCCTCCTTGCAATAATGGTCATAAAGGACAAAGAATTTTCTTGGGAAGAGGACAAAGGAGATGGCCCCGAAAACACCCCAAACAAAACACTCTGGGGGTTCGGATCAATTTTTCTGCCAACCACGAGTGATATAACGACAAATATCTCTGTCCAAAAACTCTTCAGCTGGGGGCACAACCAAAACATGTGTATAAGGTTTGCAGGAGACTGTTGGCACCTATCACAAGCTGGGGAAACCGTGCTATAAAATTTAGACAGACGAGCCTTGGTATAATAAACGCGGTGCACAAGCTTGCATTGAATAAGACAGTGCCTAGCACATATAGAAGACTTATGTACCCGTATTAAGATACGTGACCAAAGCTCGTCAGGGATAGCCTCTCCTATATCCTCCTCCCAGAGGGCCTTGATTGAGCCTAAAGACTCAGCGTGGATCGAAGCTATGCGGGTAGAAAGAATTGAAATAGATCCTTTCAACCTAGGAATGGGCAAAAGCAAGGAGTCAAGGTCAGAGTCCTCAGGCAACCTAGGAAAAGTGGGAAAATTACTATGAACAAAGCTACGCACCTGTAAAAATCTGAAAAAATCTCGGGATGGGAGAGTAAATTTGGCAGAGAGTTGCTGAAAGGTCGCAAAGACACCATCAATAAATAAATCCCTAAAGGTCTGAATGCCAAGGTTTGACCAAATCACAAAAGTTTTGTCTGTGAGAGAGGGAGAAAAGACATGATTGTTTGCGATAGGAGCATATGGAGAAAGGAGTTGTAGACCAAAATAACGCCGAAATTGAGTCCAAATCTTAAGAGAGGTTTTAACTACGCTGTTCTTTGTGTAAGCAACAGTCGAAGATTTAATTGGTGAGTACAATAGAGCTGCGAGAGACACAGGTTTTGCTGAATTCGTCTCCATTACAAGCCACTCAGGAGAGGATGGGCCACACCGAAGCCAGGCTGTCAAAACCCCAATATTGGAAGCCCAATAGTAGTACCTGAAGTTCGGTAAGGCCATCCCCCCAAGCGGCTTAGGTCTCTGTAAGTATTGTCTAGACAATCTGGGGACCTTCCCCTCCCAGAGAAAATCTGAAACAAGAGAATCTACCCGACCAAAAAAGGAATTGGTTAAAAAAATTGGGACACATTGAAAAAGATACAAAAAACGGGGGAGAACATTCATTTTGACACAGTTAATTCGAGCTACCAGAGACAGTTTAAGTAAGGACCAGCGCTCAAAGTCTTCTTTAACTTTCAACAGCAAGGGAGAAAAGTTAGCATTAAATAAGTCCTCATACCTATGCGTAACTCGAACTCCAAGATATGTGAAACTGTCATTGGTTACCTTGAAAGGAAAGCCATGCATCGGAAGAGCCCTAGCCGCTGAGTTAATAGGAAACAATTCACTTTTACCCAGATTCAGCTTATACCCAGATAACCGGCCAAAGTCTGAAAGCAGGTGCAAGGCAGCAGGAATAGAGTTGTGCAGATCTGAAACGTATAAAAGTAAGTCATCAGCGTAAAGTGAGACCTTAACTTCCAAACTATAACGTCGTATGCCCACAATAGTTGGACTCGAACGAAGCATGATGGCAAGCGGCTCAATAGCCAGGGCAAATAAAAGGGGACTCAATGGGCATCCCTGTCTTGTAGAGCGACGAAGGAGGAAGTACTCCGACCGAGTGTTATTAGTCCTAACTGAGACCTGTGGGTTAGAATAGAGTAACTTAATCCAAGTCAAAAAAGCTTCACCGAAACCAAACTTTTTGATAATATAAAAGAGGTAAGACCACTCAACTCGGTCAAAAGCCTTTTCAGCATCGAGAGAGATCAAGGCTTCGGGATTGTTATGGGATGAGTCATTGTAAATAACATTAAAAAGCCTCCTAATATTAGAAAAAGAATGTCTATTTTGAACAAACCCGGTCTGGTCTGAGTGAACTACTGTAGGCAGAACACACTCGAGACGCATAGCTAAAACTTTTGATAACAGTTTAAAGTCGGCATTTAAAAGGCTTATCGGACGATAGGATGAACAACAAAGAGGGTCTTTGGCTTTTTTCAAAAGAAGGGAGATGGTGGCCTGATTAAGAGTCTCGGGCAGGACCCCAACAACAAAGGCATCATTATACATTTCTAATAAGAGTGGTGCAAGTTTATCCCAAAACGCTTTATAAAACTCCGAGGGGTACCCATCAGGGCCTGGGCACTTTCCTCCCTGAAGAGATCGCATAGCCGCATTAAGTTCTGACAAAGTAATAGGTCTACCCAGGTTAACCGCTGTTTCCTGATCAACAGTCGGCACTTCCAATTTGCCAAAAAAATTATCCAAGTCAGCATCCGTGGATGTGGATTCAGATGAATACAATAACCTATAAAATTTCTCAAAAGCAAGGTTAATCTGACAGGGATCTGTTGTCACACCTGTGTCAGTTTGAATCTTAGTAATCTGACGCGATGCAGACACCTGGCAGATTTGGTGTGCCAACAATTTGCTGGCCTTATCACCATATTCGAAAAACTGTGCCCCGGACCGCAACATAAGTTCTGTAGTGCGGTGGGTCATGAGTATATCAAATTCGGATTGCAGTGAAAGACGCTCTTTATACACATTTGGGGAAGCGCAGGCAGCGTATATATTATCAAGTTGCGCAATTTGTCGTCTTAGGGTATTCAGCTTCTCGTTTCTTAATTTATTCTCGAAATGAATAAAAGAGATGATCTCTCCCCTAATAAAAGCCTTCAATGATTCCCAAAGAAGGGAGGGAGAGATACCCGGTGCTCTATTTGTTGTCAGGAAAAAATCTATCTGTTTCGAAATGTAGTCAATAAAGCTAGTGTTTGAGAGAAGACGTGTGTTTAATTGCCATAATGGGCGTTGAGATGATAACATGTCTAATTTAACATTCATCAAGAGTGGGGCATGGTCAGATAAAACGATGGCATCATATCTACACAGGGACAAGGATGGTAACAGCCTATTATCAATAAGAAAAAGGTCAATGCGAGTGAATGTACGATGTACAGGTGAGAAGAAGGAGTACTCCCTTTTCAAAGGATTAAGAAAACGCCACGCATCAGATACTGCAAACTCTTGCATAAATGAATGAATTGTTTTGGCCGATCGAGAGAGCACGGCCGGCTTGGATGAAGAACGGTCAAGTGTCGGGTCGAGCCAACAATTGAAATCTCCACCTAATATTAAATAATGTGTTGACATATCCGGAAGTTCAGAGAAAAAGCGTCTATAGAAAGCTTCATCGTCCCAGTTGGGAGCATAGACATTAGCTAATGTAACACGTATATCCCTAATTGAACCTGTGACAATAACATATCTACCATTGTGATCAGAAATAATCCGATCACAAGCAAAAGGGACAGATTTATGTAAAAGAATAGCTGCACCCCTGGCCTTACCAGAAAAAGATGAATGATAGATCTGGCCAACCCAGTTCTTCTTCAGTTTCTGATGTTCTTGTTTCCTAAGATGAGTCTCCTGTAGAAAGATGACTCTTGCTCCCAACTGGTTGAGGTGATGTAGTACTTTACTACGTTTGACAGGGTTATTCAGCCCCTTGCAGTTGAAACTGGCAAATTGGAGGTCCTGTCCTAGTAATGGAGCCATAACAAAGTATAAGTCATATAAGTAACCAAAAGAATCTGGGCGCTTGATTGATAAAACAAAGGGTTAAGCAGAAGAAAAGATAAGGAAGAGTTGGAGGTACACAACACAAAAAGAAAACCTAGTGAACAAACAAACCGAACATCTCGCAGAAGCATCCCCCCAAACGGGATGCGCGAAGCCCACTCCCCCCACAAAATGCCCATGGTCCGACCTACAAAGGTCCTTGGAGAGTTCTTAGAGAGAGAAAAAAAAAAACCCTCCAGATAGAATGCAACAAAAACGAAATCTAGGTGCACAATATTGTGTGTCAACACACACAAAACAAGAAGAAAAAAAACAAACAAACAAACAAACAAAAAAAAACTAGATGATAGTAATGATAGTCACAATAAACAAGTTGGTAAAGGGTAAATAAAATATTTTCTTCTCTTCCTTCCCCTTAAATTATAATACAAAAAAAATAAAATAAAATAAAATAAATAAATAAATTAGCCGTAGCAAAATATTATAACAAAAGTGTCAATAAAGTCATAGCAATCCCCGTGCGTAAGGGCAAAAGTTTATCTTGGAAATGTCTGCCATAGGGCAACCATTCAAACACAGTCAGGGATCACCGCATTTTTCAGCTTTTTCTCAACAAAGTCCATGGCGAGCTGACGGATCTTCAAACCTCTGGACTTGGCCATTTGGAAGAGTAATCCGCGAGTATTGCCGGGTAGAAAAGACCAAATTTGACACCTGGACAGCAGTGCAGTTCCTTCTTAACTTTAGTAAAGGCAGTCCGCTTTTTGGCCACAGCAGCAGTGAAATCCGGAAAACAGAAATCCTCCTCCCATTATAAATCAGAGGAGATGCTTCACTAGCCTTACGCAGGATTTCGCTACGTTGTTGAAACATGTTCACTCTGGCTGACGAAGGGACGTGGGGTTCCCGCCCTTAGGTTTAGCACGGAGGGTCCGGTGAGCCCTGTCCAGCTGGGTTTGTAGGATAAACCGAGTAAATCCTGAAGTAAAGTAGCCACAAAATCCGTTGGGCGACTTCCCTCAGATCCTTCAGGCACACCAACCACCCGCACATTATTCAGTCTCGACCGTCCTTCCAAGTCCTCGCATTTCTTTGATATGGATTCCACCATATCCTTTAGCGAAGCAACAGTTGCTCCAAGGGTTGTTAGCTTGTCACCGTGGTCAGTAGCCGAGAGCTCAAGGTCCGCAATAGCTTGTTCGTGCGAAGTAACTTTAGCTTCCAGCGGAGCAAGAGCAGTCGTAATCTCCCTTCTCACAGCCCCGGACACAATTTCGTCAAATTTACTCACAAGGTCTGAGCGCACACCCTCCAGCATCTCCTCCATACGCTTTAGCAGAAGCTCGTTAGCATCGAGAACTGGAGTAGCCTCGGGCTCAGGCGACAGGCGTGGTTTGCTACGGCCTACCTTCGAGGTGTCGGATTTACCCCGGTTTGCCATGTTTTAATAAGATTACCAAAACAGGTTGAGCATAAATGTCGTGTAGTTTACGTAATGAACTAAAGCTATAAAAGAAACTTCAATAAGTCGTGCTAAAAAAGGTTTAAATAGTCACATTCCTGCGGAGCTCCGGCAGACACGTCCTACATGCTTGACGCTCCCCGGAAGTCCCACCGCTGCTACTAAACTTTGACAGGATCAGTAAAATCAAACTAACGTTAATGATTTTCACCCGCACACTGTGCTGAGCAGGACGCTTTTTTGCTGCTACTTCAAGTTCGTTTGTTGTCATTCATCCACATATCGAGTACACAAATGAATGAAAAGCCGTTTCTCAAGGCCCATGGTGCTCAACACAAGATTACAATAATCAAGTTAGAAGAAACAAACATGTAACTACGCTAGACGAGACAAAAACAGGAACAGATATATTAAGGTGGAGTGAAGGTGGTTTGGCTGCAGCCCTGTAAACTGCCTAGTTCAACATGTATCTGACTCTATATTAATAACAGCAGCATCAGAAATGAAAAAAAAGCAGCAGAGGTCAGTAATAATGCTGTAATAATGGAGTAATGCTATGCTATGTTAGCTGCATTTATATGAAGTAACATTAAATATCTGCATTTCATTACTACCTACTTCTTTGGATTGGTACAAATGCTTTGCTTTAAAAGTACCAAGTCACACAGTGAGAAAAATCCATCTTTATCGTTTTACAATCTCATCGTAGCCTCATAATCGTAACGAGGTGCCTAGAAATTCCCGCCCTTGAGGTGACACATCGATATGCATCGTGATAACGAATCATTGACCTGATAATCGTAATCGATTCGTGAGACCAGTGAAGATGCACACCCCTAGGCTCCACAACACCACAGCACCAAACTGACAGACTCTATTTTGACTTGATTTATTGAACATGATTGTTATTGTATATCGATTTTTTTTATAGTGTGTACACTGTGTATATATTTACACATCTACGTAGAATGTTACTGATTCTATTTTTATGGTATTTGTATTGTGTCCTTTACATTCCTCTGTGTTGCTGTGTCAATCTGATTTTCCCCTACAGGGATTAACACAGGTATGTCTTATCTGAAACAGTCACATCTGGATACAGAAGATCCTCTGAACTAATATTTGTTTGAAACTGATCAAGTTTACTTGTTGAAGTAGAAATATTTCAGCAGCACTTTATAATAACTACACACTATAAAGCTTTAGTGAAGTATTAGTAAATACTAGTGGTGGGCCGTTATCGGCGTTAACGTGCTGCGTTAACGTGAGACTCTTATCGGGCGATAAAAAAAAATATTGCCGTTAATCTATTCTCAAAGTTGGGTTGGGAGCTGGGTCTATACTACGCAAGCTGTGATGACTTTCACCTTGACATTTTAGCGTTGAATTGCACTGTAGGGGGCGAGAACAAGTCTTTGAACCTGTGTGTCTGCCTGCTGTCAAATTACCACATCAAACGTGACGTGCTAACATGGATGCAGCTGTTGCTGCGTTCAATTTACCTCGGAGGCCGGAGCTGGGAATGACGCCACACCCGAAGTTGATCGGCGCTCCAGTTACAACCTCGCCGCCAGCTGTTTGTTTACAACTAGCCAGCTTAGTTATTGATACGCCGGTTGATTAAAAAACGCATTGTGCTGTATTTACTCACACTAACTGTAGCAACATCGCCCACAGACAGCTGTTGGACAGCACTTTGTGTACTGAACATTTCTGAAGCCGGGTTTGTTTCTGGGAAAATTTACTTTTAAGAAGCTTCCCAATGGAAAATCCGACAAGAATAAGGTTGTTTGCACCTTGTGCAATGCGGAATTAGTTTACTGTTGGAGTTCTTCCAGTCTCAAGTAGCCTACCACCTAAACGCATGTTTAATGACTCCCTCCAATGCAAAAAGATGTCTTATGGGAATTTTGCTTCTTTTGAATATGTGGCTCTTCAGCTGAATTCCCCTTCTAGAGCTATTTTTCTAAATATCTACAGGCCCCCTAAATACTGTGCAAACTTTTTTGATGACTTTGGTGAACTGCTGTCTATAATCTGTGTTGACTTTGACTGTGTGGTTATTGTTGGTGATTTTAACATCCATGTTGACAACCCCCAGGACAGAGGGACTAAAGAACTGTTCTGTGTTCTTGATAATTATGGACTGACTCAACATGTGACGGAGCCCACGCACAATAAGTAGGCACACTTTGGACTTGGTCATCTCCAAGGGTCTGGACATTCCCAAGGTTGTGGTGACTGATGTTGCTCTCTGATCATTCCTGTGTTTTCTTTGAGAGTGCACACAAATGTTAAAACAGAGGTGATCACAAAACGGCATATCACTGAAAACACTAGTGAAGAATTTATTGAGGCTTTCTCCCCGACACCTGCCCTTCCACAGGTCTCAGTCAATGAGCTTGTGGATAATTTCAGTTCTAAAATTACAAATGTTATTGATGCCATTGCACCAGCCAAGGTGAAGGTGGTCTCTGGTAAGAGAAGATCTCCATGGAGAAATGCCACGCTGGTTAGAACTCAAAAAAGAGAGTGTCGAAAAGCTGAACGCAGGTGGCGGAAAACAAATCTCCAGGTTCATTATGACATCTATAAAGAGAGACTTCGCATTTATAATTTAGAGCTGAGAAATGCTAGGCGTCCTTCTTCTCTGACATCATCACCAAAACACTAATAATGCACGTGCCCTGTTTGCTACTGTCGACAGGCTAACCAACACTCCTGTGTCTGTAGCCCCCGACCTTCTATCCAGGGCCTGCAATGAATTTGCTTCCTTCTTCACAGACAAAATTCAAACAATTAGACAAGCAATCAGCACCTCCATGTCAGGTACAGGATATGTCCTATCCCTGTGTCCACTTAAAAACAATGTATATAGCATGAGACAATTTGATTCTATTAACCATAAAAACCTGGAGGACATAATACAACATCTGAAATCCTCCTCATGCTGCCTTGATATTCTGCCAACAAGGCAGTCTAAAAGGTGTCTAAAAGCATGACCTCAGATTTACTACAAATTGTCAACATGTCTCTCCTCTCAGGTTTTTTCCCACAGGCCCTGAAAACTGCAGTCATTAAGCCACTCTTAAAAAGAGCAATCTAGACAGTTCACTAATGAGCGAATTACAGGCCCATATCAAATCTCCCATTTTTAAGTAAAATAATTGAAAAGGTCTGTTTTTTCAACAGCTTAGTGCTTTCTTGGCACTAAATAACTGTTTTGATGTCTTCCAGTCAGGTTTTCGACCACACCACAGCACTGAGACGGCTCTAGTTAAGGTCTTCAATGACATCCATTTAAACACTGACAGTGGCAGAATTTCAGTCTTAGTATTATTGGATCTCGGTGCTGCATTCGACACGGTAGACCACAACATATTACTAGACAGACTTGAAAACTGGGATGGACTTTCTGGCACAGTACTAAACTGGTTTGAATCCTACTTACAGGACAGGGACTACTTTGTGTCCATAGGTAACTACACATCTGAGCTGACAAAAATGACATGTGGAGTTCCCCAAGGCTCCATTCTGGGACCTCTTTTGTTTAACATTTACATGCTTCCACTGGCTCAGATTATGAAAAACAACAAAATATGTTACCATAATTATGCAGATGACACATAGATCTACATAACCATTTCACCAGGAGACTATGATCATCCCATATAAGTGCTGAGTAACTGTATTGAGCAGGTCAACGACTGGATGTGCCAGAATTTTCTCCAATTACACAAGGATAAAACTGAAGTTATTGTTTTTGGAGCCAGGGAGGAACGATTGAAAGTCAGTGCTTGACTTCAATCTGTAATGTTAAGAACCATGGACCAAGCCAGAAATCTTGGTGTAGTCATGGACTCAGACCTGAGTTTGAGGAGCCATATTAAGACAGTTACAAAGTCAGCCTACTATCACCTGAAGAATATATCAAGGATAAGAGGCCTTATGTCTCAGCAGGACCTGGAAAAGCTTATCCATGCATTTATCTTCAGTCGACTTGACTACTGTAACAGTGTCCTTACAGGGCTCCCTAAGAAATCCATCAGACAGCTGCAGCTGATTCAGATCGCTGCTGCTCAAGTCCTCACTAAGACCAAAAAGGTGGATCACATCACTCCAGTTCTGAGGTCTTTACATTGGCTTCCTGTATGTCAAAGAATTGATTTCAAAATCCTGCTGTCAGTTTACAAAGCACTAAATGGTTAGATCAAAATATATTTCTGATCTTCTGCTTCGTTATGAACCAACCAGACCTCTCAGGTCGCCTGGGGCAGGTCTGCTTTCTGTCCCCAGAGTCAAAACTAAACAAGGAGAAGCAGCATTCAGTTATTATGCTCCGTATATTTGGAACAAACTCCCAGATAATTGCAGGTCTGCTGAAACTGTCAGTTCTTTTAAATCAAGACTGAAGACCTTTCTTTTTACCACTGCTTTTAATTAAAAATTTTAGAATTTTTTTTTTGATAACTTACACTGCACTGTAACTTTTACTGTCCTGTTTTCTTTTCTTTGTTTTTAGCTTTTTACACTGGAACTTTTATTATATTTTATGTTGCTTTCAAAAGTTTTTATTGTTTTTCCCTGTTGCTTTTATGAATTTGATCTATAAAATCCCTTCGGGACGATCAGTGGTTGGTTTGTAGATTTGAGACTTAAAGACTGCGTGGTGTTTAACCAACGCAGCCCACCGAAATGGGTGGTTTCTGGGAGAGCTTCGGGCTGTACCCGACACAGTCGCATACCGCACCGTGAGGTTATTTCGGTTAATCAAGACCGGCGCTGAGATGGTGTCTAGAGGGAAAGATGGCTCTGGTTGCTTGTGGCTTCAGAGACCTGTATGTTTGTGTACACAAGGTGAAAGTACTTGAAATACGAGTTTTCACTCCTAAGTCATCAAAATCGCCAACCACTAAAAGCAAAATATGTTTTGTGTGAAGCACTTTGAATTACCTTGTTGTTGAAATGTGCTATACAAATAAACTTGCCTAATCTGAATGCCTTCGGCAGAATTCAAATGAGACATTTTAATCTAGATTAATCTAGATTAATCTAGATTAATTTTAAGATTAATCTAGATTAATCTAGATAAAAAAAGTAAATACAGAATTCATCATTGATAAACCATTGTTCATCCATTACATACACATTAGTAAGTTATTTATAAACATAGTTATACATGTTGTATTCTTTATTAATAAGCTCATCTATAATGTGCTTAATAATTGTATTTTCATACTTTACATTTACATTACATTTACATTTACTCATTTGGCAGACGCTTTTATCCAAAGCGACTTACATTTGAGGAACAACTTACAAGTATCAACAGAGCATCAAATACAGATCTACAACTGACAATATATAGTAAGAGCAGCAATAAATCCTAGTAAGAGCTCATAGTACATATCACATCAATGGGTAAATACCTAGGGAAGGAAGGAAGAGTTAACAGAAAGTGCAATCAGAACAAAAGTGCAGTCAATACATAATAATTGTAGGGATAGAAGAAGAAGAGCACAGGAAGTGCATGTTAGAGGTTAGTTAGTTAGAGGTGTTATAAGAGGAAGTGTTCTCGGAAGAGATGAGTTTTCAAGAGCTTCTTGAAGTTAGAGAGGGACGCCCTGCTCTGATGGCGTAGTGGTAGCTCGCTCCACCATCGTGGTGTCACAGATGAGAACAGCCGGACTGGGATCGCTTAGTGTGAAGGGCTGGCAGAGCCAGGCCGCTCGTTGGAGGAGCCGTAGAGGCCAGAAGGAACGTAGGGTTTGCATAATGGAGTTTAGGTAGATGGTGCAGACCCGGTGGTCACTCTGTATGCAAGCATTAGTGACTTGAATTTGATTCTGGAGGCCACGGGAAGCCAGTGGAGGTCACTGAGTAATGGAGTGACATGAGTCCTTTTGGGCTGATCAAAAACCAGACGCACTGCTGCGTTCTGAACCATTTGTAAGGGTTTCACAGCACAAGCTGGAAGACCTGCTAGGAGGGCGTTGCAATAGTCGAGGCGAGAGATAACCATGGCCTGTACCAGAAGCTGGGTGGCATACTGAGTGAGGTAGGGCCTGATTTTCCTTATGTTGTATAAAGCAAAGCGGCATGACTTAGAGACAGCAGTGACATGGTCTGAAAAGGACAGCTGGTCATCAAGTTTCTCACCACCTTGGTTTGAGTGATGGTTGAGGAGTCAGTTTGTAGTTTGATGTTATGGTAAATGGATTGCTTGGCCAGAATGACAAAGAGTTCAGTCTTGGAGAGGTTTAGTTGAAGGTGGCGGGCCTTCATCCATGTAGATATGTCCAAGAGACAGTCTGTAATCCGCCCGAGACAGTGGGATCGCTCTGGCGGAAGGATAGGTAGAGTTGCGTATCGTCTGCGTAGCAGTGGTAAGAGAAGCCGTGTGAGCAAATGATCGGCCCCAGTGAGGTGGTGTAAATTGAGAAGAGAAGGGCCCTAGCACTGAGCCTTGGGGCACGCCTGTGGAGAGGCAGTGGGAGGAGGATAATTGTCCTTGCCACAAGACATTGTAGGAGCTCCAGAAAGGTAGGATTCGAACCACAGGAGTGCTTTACTCGAGATGCCCATTGCTGAGAGTGCAGATAGCAGGATCCTGTGGTTGACTGTATCAAAGGCAGCTGATAGGTCAAGCAGGATGAGAACCGAGGATTGGGCTGCAGCTTTGCTGACCTTAGGGCTTCTGTTACAGACAGAAGAGCCGTTTCAGTAGAGTGGGCACTCTTAAAGCCAGACTGATATGGATCTAGGAGGTCATTCTGTGAGAGGAATTCTGAGACCTGTTTGAAAACCGCCGCTCAAGAGTTTTGGATAAAAATGGTAGAAGAGACACTGGTCGATAGTTCTCAACTTGAGTAGGGTCAAGTGAGGACTTTTGAGCAAGGGTGTAACCTGAGCCCTTTGAAGGTGGTCGGAAGGTTCCTGAAGCCAGAGACGTGTTTATCACGTGGAGTGATTGCCGGGACCACAGTAGGAGATATGGCTTGGAGGAGATTTGTGGGAATTGAGTCCAGTGGGCATGTAGTTGGGCGGCTACGAGTCAAGAGTTCTGATACTTCACTCTCTGAGAGGGGAGTAAACGAGGAGAGTGAAGAACCACTGGCCTGGGAGGGCAGAGGGAAAGATGTAGTAGGACTGCTACATTGGTTGAGTTTGAATGTTTCAGAGAATTGGCTAGTTATAGCCTCCACTTTGCCTGTGAAGAAGGCAGCAAAGGTATCAGCAGACAAGTTTGTGGGTGGTGGAGGGGGAAGGGGATTTAATAGAGCTTTAAAAGTGGAAAATAATTTCCTTGAGTCAGTGGCACTGCTAATTCTGTTATTATAGAACGCAGTTTTGGCAGCACTGATGCTTGTCGAGAAGGAGGATAGGAGTAATTGGTAGCCCTTAAGGTCAGTAGAGTCTTTGGTTTTGCCATTTTCTTCAGCAGCTCTGAGATCAGTACGTAGTCCCCGGATGGTATCCGTTAGCCACGGGTGGGACTGGTTTGGGCGAAGCAGGCTTGGTGGATAGAGGACACAGGCTATCTAGGCACGAAGCTTAGTGTAGAGCACAGAGATTGTGTGGCATCATTGACCTCAAGTGAGGAAAAAGTGCTGAGGGAAGGTAGAGCAGAAGCTACCACTGAGGCAAAGTGAGCGGCAGACAGGTTGCGGAGGTTGCGGAGGTTGCGGCGGTGTGAGACCAACGGTGTTGGACCAATGGGCTTTTCCTGTAGGGATACCGTGAACTGAATGAAATAGTGGTCTGACACATGTAGAGGTGTGACAGTTAGGCACTCTGTGGCACAATTTCGTACAAGAACAAGGTCAAGCACCTTGCCAGCTTTGTGGGTTGGGGGCTGGGAACCCGGTTAGATCAAAGGACTGAATCAGAGACAGGAAGTCTGCTGAGTTTGAATTGTCTAAGTGAATGTTCATGTCGCCAAGGATGAGTAGGGGACAGTCATGCTCTGGTATGGAAGACAGCAGTGTGTCTAGCTCCTCCACAAAGTTACCCATTTGTCCTATTACCCACTTTATACATGATTGGTTCACTATTTATAAATGAGGTATTATTTTAATGACAAACCATTTATATATGAGTTGTTAATGGTTCATAAGATCATTTGGAAAGTTTAAGAAATTTATTACATAACTGCCGGGGTTTTTTTTATACTTTCCTGAGAAAGAATATAAACAATCTCAGCATAACTCGTAAATCTACCAGTGCCGAAGCCCAAAGGATCCTACTGAGACTACCTGAAAGATGCCCCAGCTAACTTTACTGGGTAAAAGCCTCACCGTTAAAGGCCTGGTACCGTTTCTCTGAACTCCTCATCAAAAGTCCAAGATCTGTGCTGCCAGAGATCTTCTGTGATAGGACCAGCAGAGGGTCTCTTGGACGGTCTGTTGAAGGACACCAGTCTGTTGATCAACCGCTAATTGAAATGGTCTAATTGTGTGTGTTCATAGATGTTTTATGACACTTAATAATACTACACTGAAAAAAGAAAATAGTTGGTCCAACTTAAAAAAATACTTCAATTGGTAACACAACATTTACATAATAATTTTAAGTCAGATGTATTTAATAACCTGAGTCATTTGAAATTTTCATTAATGCAACTTAAATTTACTAGAAGTTACCTTAAAGTTTTCTGTCTTTCCAACTCAAATTGTTTGCTTCAACATTCAATTAAAAGACTTCATTACAATCTATTTCTATGGTTTAAGGTCATGTCATTCTTTAAGTTACCTTAGCTGAAAAATTTTAGTTGGTTGTGATAACAGATTAATCTGATGCGTTTCCTGAGACTTTAAAGTGATGTTAGTTCAAAGGTGTAGCCCTCGGCTGCTGAAAAACACCCAGCATATGAAGCATCAGTATCAGGACTTCTGGCGTGTTGCTCCTCCTTTCGCACAGATGACCTTGACTTTTATTTATTTTCCTATTATTTGTTTTTCCAGCAGAAAGCATTTAAGCAAGACATCACTACTATGAAAAGATTAAATTTCTCCATCTCTCCTCAGCATTACATTAAATTACAATCAAAACATACTGAACAGAGTTTCCACATTTTAGGCAAAGAAATGATCTTTAACATGTATTATCATAAATACTGTAAATAAAAATCCCTCTGAAGGTACTCACATGTGCTTACACATCCAAAAGTACCTCCAGAGATTAGTTTGAAACCAGGACACAACAAAATCCTGTTGAACAGTTCACAACATCCTCCCACTGCTTTTAACCTACAGTATTTGGTTTTAACCCGCCCATTTAAGCTAGCATCACGCTGCACTTTTAGCTCTCTGCTAAAGGTTACAAACTTTACTCACCGGAGTTTCCAGGAATAAAAACCTCCTTCGCAAACGGCGGCTTTCAAAAAATCCAGAGTGATGGTGTTTTTACACTTAAGACCTGCTTCTGGGCCCGTGGGATCTCGCTTTTCCAACTGCGCCTTAGCCGCTTCTCTGTTCTTCCTCGGTGCGGTCTGGAGCTAAAGTGAGCGCACACTGCAGAGACTACTGGACGGCCGAGGGTCAAAATAGAGCTGCTTTAAGGCCCGTATGTTTTATGTGGGCTACAGTCTGTGGTAAGGAGACACGGCTGAGATGGGCGGTTTGACCAGAAACCGTACTTTCACTTGTTTCCTGTTAAACACAAAGTCACTATTGAGTTTTTTATGCGTTTGCCTTTGGAACACAAGTAACGTTCAGTTTCAAAAGGTTATTCACTAGTTTTATTTTGAAAGCATAACCGGACGTTGCGTATTTATCAGCGGCGTCGTTAGCCCTGGGCCTGGGTTTTTTGAAAAGCCCCGGATCTCAGAAGGATTTTTAAAAAACAAACAACAAAAGGCCAAAAATTGAACTTTACTTGTTTAACTATCGTTTATTTTTTTTATTTAATCAGTTTAATTTAGCAGGGACAGTGCACATTAATAAGCATAGATGCAAATGTGCCAGAGTTAGTTTTTTATCTCTAGTCCCTGGACAGTTGTTACATAGTCAACCTATAAAACTTAAAAAACAATTATAAAATTCACTAACAATCTTTTAAAATGAAGTAATACATTATGAATGCATGCATTAAAATGAACTAGAAGGAACACAGACATTATACTGAAATGCTTTTTCATGGACTTGAAATAATAAAAAATTCAACCTACAGCCAAGCTCATAATGAGTACATAGATAGACGTGTAGCGTACGAACACAGCAGCATGCACAGTATACATTAAAGTAGCCCAGAAGAAAATAAATCAAACAGATAACAGATACACATGCAGCTATAAAAAGGCAGACTAGCAGTAAGAATGTCACTAGTAAGAACAGACAGCCTGAGTGTTGACAGAGCTGAGTCCTGATTAACCATTTCTTTAAACGGATTTTAAATGAGCTGCATGGATCCAATTCTCTGACAGCAGTTGGGATGGAGTTCCATTCTGATGCAGCTTTAACCCAAAATGCAGACTGACTGAAAGGACTTTTTCTTAATGGGATAATACAATCCCCTCTTGCTGACCCTCTTGTCGATGATATGCAGTTGTTCTTGTAGTAACAAACTGACTGAGTGGGCAGAAGTCAGTCCTTGTATAATCTTGTACATGAGACAAACATTTACATATTTAATCAGGTTTTTCAGCTCAACAAGTTGTATTTTGCTGATATTGGGCAATGATGAAAACGTACTGATGTTTTGTCAAAAACTTTAAGTGTTTGTTTATACAGTGACTGTGATGGTACGTGAGCGAGCGAGCGAGAGAGAGAGAGAGAGATTATAGTTATTATTTATCCTCCTGCACATCAGCAGAATAAGATGATCCAGCTGTTGCTCTGTGTCTGTCCTCTCTGCTCCACCTGAAGCTGTGAGCTGCACTGAAACTAACTTGTGTGGATTTGTGGTGAGGTAATCAGCTGACAGGCAGAGGAGCCCTTAATACATTCAGATTCGTCTTTATTATCACATGTACAGGTTCACAGTGAAATGTGTTTCTTGGAGAAGCCTCCGGGCTGCAGCTATAAAATCCAGCGCTGCCACTCGCTTTCCTGAAAAGAATTAAAGCAGACAGCAGCAATACATGACACAACATTATAATGCACAAGACAACACACAGCACATGTGGTCACATGATGGTGTTTTTTGAGGTGATTTGTGAGGGAAACAAATAAAAAGAAGAGTATCCGAGGCAGTCAGTAATTGGGGAGGGGGAAGGTTAGGGATAGGGTCACATCTGGATACAGAAGATCCTCTGGACTAATATTTGTTTGAAACTGGTCAAGTTTACTTGTTGAAGTAGAAATATTTCTTTGTTTCTGTTGGTTTCAATGTGTTTTCAATAATGTCTGATCACTGATATTGATCCTTCAGAACACACACACACAAACACACACACACACACACACACACACACACACACACACACACAACACACACACACACACACACACACACACAGATCAGATCATATTTCCAAATGCAGCTGTTTAAAGGATCAATATAGTTTTTCTCCTCTAGTTCCAGACTGGCCTGAGATCAGCAGCATGTTATTGATCTGTGTTGACATGAATAGGTGTATGAATGTTGTGCTGACATTTGGATGATGTCTGTAGAAGGCTGACATTATGATGATCCACAATAACACAATGACAAAGTCCCTCTACTCATTTTAGGGAAAAGCTCATTGATTAGGACATAGTAATGTTGAGCTCCACATTTAAAACCTGAACACATCTGATTGGATTAGAAATGGATTTTTATCTCCATCATTTATTCTTTATTCAGATTGAGGAGCTGCAGGTTGTCAGAGATCAGCTGTGCTTCTCTGGCCTCAGCTCTGAAGTCCAACCCCTCCCATCTGAGACAGCTGGACCTGAGCTACAACAAGCTGCAGGATTCTGGAGTGAAGCTGCTGTGTGGTTTTCTGGAGGATCCACATTGCAGACTGGAGACTCTGAGGTCAGTTCACTGACTCTCTGTTACTATTGTAGATCTGATATGTTTAATTAACAATTGAAGCTAATTTCTGTTCAGACATAACTTCCATCCATAAAGTTGTAAATGTCCTTTTGTTCATGTTTTCATGTTTCTTGTACTAAATTTAGTCTGCAGTCACAAAGACTTGTGTGTCTTTAAGAAACTGTAGAAAATGTTTGTTGTTAGTCGTTAAAGTAAATGAATGTTTCTAATTTTTGGTAAATAGTCACATCTGGATACAGAAGATCCTCTGAACTAATGTTTGTTTTAAACTGATCAAGTCTACTTGTTGAAGTAGAAATATTTCTTTGTTTCTGTTGGTTTCAAAGTGTTTTCACAAATAATGTCTGATCACTGATATTGATCCTTCAGAACACACACACACACACACACACACACACAGATCAGATCATATTTCCAAATGCAGCTGTTTAAAGGATCAATATAGTTTTTCTCCTCTAGTTCCAGACTGGCCTGAGATCAGCAGCATGTTATTGATCTGTGTTGACATGAATAGGTGTATGAATGTTGTGCTGACATTTGGATGATGTCTGTAGAAGGCTGACATTATGATGATCCACAATAACACAATGACAAAGTCCCTCTACTCATTTTAGGGAAAAGCTCATTGATTAGGACATAGTAATGTTGAGCTCCACATTTAAAACCTGAACACATCTGATTGGATTAGAAATGCATTTTTATCTCCATCATTTATTCTTTATTCAGATTGAGGACTGCAGTTTGTCAGAGATCAGCTGTGCTTCTCTGGCCTCAGCTCTGAAGTCCAACCCCTCCCATCTGAGAGAGCTGGACCTGAGCTGGAACAAGCTGAAGGATTCAGGAAAGAAGCTGCTGTCTGATCTGAAGGAGAGTCCACACTGCAGACTGGAGCGTCTGAGGTCAGTAGAGGGTTGGAGTCAGTCCATGCTGGTTTCAGCAGTATTGTACTAAACACAGTTAGTATCAAAGCAGAGATCCAGTATTTCCTGTAAACCTCCAACCTTCTCAGCGGCTGCTTTCCTCAGTGAAGCTGTGAGAGGAGAATGGTGACAGGCTTCAGGATTGGACAGAAAGACAGAGAGAGAGAGAGAACAGGCAGTGATCATGTGTTTGAGTTGATGTGAAGACGACTGTTGTTGTTGTGTTCATGTCTCCAGGAAATAAAGCTGGATTCCAGCTGACAGCATCACAAGATGTATAGAGACAGTGGTCCTCATTCATCAAACTGTGACCATCGATCTGATCCGAAGGGAGTCTTCTCTGTCAACACAACTACTGATTGTATGACTTCTGCTCTCATGTCTTCTTCGTCTGATCAGATGTTTTAGAGCGACTCCGTGGTGACAGATTTGTCCGGTGGTGTTTCCAGAGAGCGAATCTTCAGCTGTGTCCTGATGATCCTAGAGAGCTTTGAAGCAGCAGCATCAGCATTGCGTGTGGAGAGATCTCATGATGCTAGGGCTCTCAGCACTTTATTTCACTGGGAGGTGAGAGCTGCAGAGTAAGCAGAGCTTCATCCAGCAGTGACTGACAGAGTGAATCCCAACAGTGCTGCAGTCTGAACTGCTCTGAGATCAGCTCCACTGACACCAAAGTCAAGTCCGACCGATCAGTCCCTGCTGGTGTTCCTACTGGATGTGACAGAGTATCACTCAGTGGCATCTGGACTGCTCTGCTGCTAAGCTCTGATCAATGACTTCTGCTCTCTGTCTGTCCCCAGTTTCAGCTGGTAATCTCATCAAAATATGAATGTTAACAAAGTAGGAAATAAGAAAAATCTCCTCCTGCTCCCTTAAGGTTTTACTACTAATCACTGGCAAAATGTAAACATGTAGGCTTTTTTGTCGCTGTGCTGTAAACTGATGTCTGATTTTGCTGTAGATCAGGGGTTTTCAAAGTGTGAGGCAGGCCTCCCTAGGGGGGCTCTAAACAGTTTCAGGGGAGGCTCAGTGAATGGAAGTGAAACAATATCACATTACTTATTGTATTAGTTATCAAAATGAGATCACATAGAATAGTCCACGTGTGAGAGTTCAGAGATACAGTAGTTTTTGGGAACTGTTTCCCCCCCATCATAGTCAGAAACTAATGAATGCCTTAGGACAGACCTTTTATATGGCAGACAGCAATATTAGGCTATTTTGGCTCATATGTTGAGTGCCTATGGGGTCAAATGATATAATCATGATCCCATAGGCATCCAGGAATTGAGCAAAACTTACCAAGTGAACTAAAGATGTGGGGAGCGGCCTTCGTTTCCCAAGCTTTGTCTGAGGGGAGGCCCGCAGTCTCAGACGTTGAAAACCCCTGCTGTAGATGATATATGATGGATGATATACTGTATGATGCTGATGGTCTTGTTGCTTATGTAGGTCATGTTGAGGCATCAGCTTTACATCAAGACTGTTTCATAACCAGTTAAAAACTCTTTGTAAAGTAAATGAGGTTAAATCACCTGTTTTCTGTTATTTCTTTTCCACTTCTAAGATGTATTCATGAAAATCATTTGTTGGAGCTACTTTCAGTCACGTCACTGGCATTTCCATAAATACTCTCACAACCCATCTCTTCTTCGCTCTCACATTCTCTGACTCGTCTCCTTCTTCCTCTCCGTACACTTTGTTAGCGGTCCATCGTGTCCCGGTGGTGCAGCAGGTTTCCTTATCGCAGCTTCTCCACAACGCTTTGAAATATAAATACTCTTGTACTTCTTTCTGTTTGTTAATCAATAAATCATGTAAACACATCTGTTGATGCTTGCCAGTGAGTTTCTGACTGTAACACTGTCACTGAATCTGTATGTAGAAACACTGACAGACTGACGTCTCTATAGAAACGTGGCATGTGCAGGATCATTGACCTGCAAAGCTCAGGCCAAGCACATTCTATTGAGCCCCCCCCCCACAGCAGAATCAGCAGACACATCAGGATGAAGGGAAAGCGTCGAGGCAGCAGAAACCTTTAAAGCCTCGTCTTTTGTCCGGCCGGTCGGGACCTCGCCCCTCGCTCGCCCCTCGCTCGCCCCCCTGCCGTATATATTGGGGTGTCCAACTTTTTCTCTGTTACACTGTGTGTGTGGTTGCGGGCCAGGTTGGACAACATCCAGTGGGTAAACATGTCGCAGTACTCTGGAAAGGTGAGTAAACCAGCAGCTGTTCAACGCTGGGGGGGGCAATGATCTGGAGATCACAGGGGTCCTGTGGGAAACTGGAGGGAGCCACTGGGAAGCTTTTTACTCAGAGAATTAAAGAGATTTTTAATTTTTCCTACAAACTGCTGCCTTTAAAACTTCACTTTTACTGAGTTTTCTGTGTTAGAAATCAGTTTAGAAATTCATTCAGACTCAGGTCACAATGTCGTGTCTTACTCTGTATTATACTTTAATATAAAGTACATACAGTAAACAAAGTATAAAGGTTCGCCTGCATTTAAATTGCTTGATATTTGAATGGAGTTTGGTGTGATGTTCTTGCTGTACTGGGATAGGCAGCTGAGCAGTTCTGAAAGAAACACTTTTGAGGATGATGTCATCTTATTTTTGATAAGGTGCTGAAGACAGACGATTAAACTGTTACTTGTTTGTTCTCTGCCTTCATTTAAAGGCCTGATCCTAAAATCTAATATGCTGATAAAACTATTTTCAGCTTGTTTAATGACTGTAGCTGCTAATTAGGAGCGTTACTTCCTGCAGATTGTACATTTAGTTTGGCTGTTATTTAAAGAAAGAGCTGCTTGTTTCTGCTCCCAGTTTAACCATCAAAACCCCCAAATTCCCAGTGCTGCTTATTGTTACACAGTGATTCAGATTTTTTTTATTTTGTCCTTTTATCTCACAGACTTCAGTTTAAAGAGTGACTTTAACAACTTTCTCTAAATCTTGCTATAGTGATGTAGACGTCCAGGGAGGGTGTGGTCAGTGCGGTGTGACATCACAGCTGGGCGTGGTTACAGGTGCAGCAGGAAGGACAGACGAAGCTTAATTAATTAAAGGGAAACGTTTAAATATTTTTAGCCAGAGTTTTAACCTTATTCATCCCAACCTGTTCTGACTGTATTGGTATTTTGTTTGGTGTCATGCAGTCAGAGTCTGGAGTTACATGAGTCTGCATTTGATCCTGGTTCACGTGGAACTAAAAACTGTTTCTAGTCTTATTTCTTTTAAACTGAAGGTAATTTATTGTGAGTGAAAGTCTTCAGAGGAGCCAACAACCCGTCTGGTTCTTGATCCTTTAATCACCTCTGTGAGCCTTTAAGTGCTCAGCACACATTCTGCTTTTCCTACAACTGAACTCTCACAAACAGGAAAGGTTTGTCGAGCGGTGAGCTCTCATGACTTTTCTCTCTCCAGATTACCTTCTACGAGGGGAAATGCTTCACCGGCAGGAAGCTGGAGGTCAGAGGTGACTGTGATAACTTCCAGGACCGCGGCTTCATGAACAGGTGAGAAGGAAAAAATACTATTTTAATCAGCTGTTAGGTTTTACTCCTGTTCTTAGTTTACTTTAATGAAATGGTAACTTGAGTAAACTGGGATCAAACAGTTTAGAACTACACATTTTCTGTTCTAATTCACTCCTCTCCTTTGGCCGTCTGCTGATCTGTTAAGCTACTGTGAACAAACCTTTTACATTATAAACACACTATTAGGTCAAAGTGATTTGAATTAATGGAAACTGACGTTATCCTGAAATACTGAGACATCAGGTGAACATGGAGGAAGTGTTAAAGGGTTTGAGATGTTCTGCTGTTTCATTTCTAGTCGCTGACGCTTTGTGCATTTTCAGGGTGAACTCTATCCGTGTGGAGAGCGGCGCCTGGATCTGCTACGACCACCCCGACTTCAAGGGCCAGCAGTACATCCTGGAGCACGGCGAGTACCCAGAGTTCCAGAGGTGGAACTCCCACAACGACCACATGGGATCCTGCAAGCCCATCCGCATGGTAAACAGCTCTGAGGGGCTCTGTCCTTTCATTCTGAACCAGCAGCTCACACGTTTCACTGTGAGCGGCATTCACAACACATTCACTATGGCATCTGACCCGTCCTCTGGCGCCACCCTCAGGCCAGAATCTAACTTACACAACAAGGTTTCTGCAGTTTTAGAAGACTTTTTACCACAAGAACACAATTTAATTCCTGTTTAAAGAACAAAGGATCATTTATTATTAGAGGTTTATAAGAATAATTCCTAAAAAGAAAATGGATAAATCAGTGACCAACAGTGTGGCGCTCTGAGACAATCCACCAAACCATGCAATGTTCTTGGGACATTTAAGCTCCCCAGAGGATGAACCCTTTAGATTTAGGGCTTTTAGTTTTTAGAAGATTTAGATCCATTACGCCCCCGAATTTGGCAGCTCATTCCCAGAAAGTAAATCTATTTTTGCTGACGTCTACATTTCTTATAATTTCCCATAAACCCGTTTTGTGTGACAGAAGTAGAGCTAACGCGTCAGTTTCTAACTCGTTAGTCACAGTGACCTCAGGTGGGAAACGTGGCAGGAGGCCCGAAGCCTGACGGGAGGAAACACACCTGCAGTGTGATGTTTGTCCTCAGCACAACATTCCTCTAACGTGTCCTCGCTCCTCCCTCTCAGCACGGAGAGCACTACCGCATCGAGCTGTTCGAGGCCTGTAACTTCTCCGGTCAGTGCGTGGAGATCTGCGACGACTGTCCCTTCCTGCAGAGCCGCGGCTTCTCCAAGAACTGCATCAACTCCGTCAAGGTCTACGGAGACGGAGCGTAAGTTCAACACACACAACATTCATGACTTCAGGTTCTGAAATGCATCATAGTGAACATGATTTACCAAGAAAAGAGTGCAGCAGTCTAACCGGTAACCGCTGTGCGCCTCCAGCTGGGTGATGTACGAGGAGCCCAACTTCCGCGGCCGCATGTACATCGTGGAGCGTGGAGACTACTGCAGCCATAACGAGTGGCAGGCCCAGAACCCCAACATCCAGTCCATCCGCAGGGTCGTCAACTACTTCTAAAGCCTCACCTCTGACCCCCCGACCCCCCCCCCCCTCCTCCAGTGACCCCCATCACCACTGTAATCATGTACAATAAATAAATCCAGACTTAAATAAGAAACCTGGTTTTTTATCAAACACTTCCTGTGTGTGTTGTTTTGTGTGGCTGCAGCTCTCTGAACATTCAACAGGAAATAAATCTGAACTTTGCTCCTGATTAAAGACCTGATCACATGTAGTAACACTTCAGTGAACAGCTTCAGTCACTGAGTTCATCCTGTCTGTCTCTGGGACGGGACGCAAAACTGTTGCTCAGAAAAGATGGGAAACAAGCTGCTATCAAAACCAGTTTGAATATAACTTGTATAAAAAAATATCAACTATGAATAATTATTTGATCGAGAGAGAGAGAGAGAGAGAGAGATACAGTGTGAAGGATAAAAAAAGTTATATTAAACTGGATTTATCTTTAAGCCATTTTAAGTATTTTGTTGAACCCTTACTAACTAAAGGAATATAAATATTCGAGGAATGTTCTAACTTTATAATCACTTCAAAGTTTGTGAGTCGTCTTTTCTTTTCGTCTCTTTTTCATCATTTCAGTAAATCTGAATGAACGTTTGTACTCATGGTTCAGTTTAATTGTAAAGAATTTAACCGAGACAACGATATGCAGCTTCTCCATAGAGACAAAAGTAACACCTTTGTTTGTTTGTTTGTTTGTTTGTTTGTTTGTTTGATTTAAGCATCTTGGCTCAAGCAGGAAACTCAGTGGGCTTTAAGAGCCTTAACAGATCCAAAGAACTAAGAACCTAACGGACTCTGATTGAAACCACGTAAACGTGCGTAATTTAAATGAAACGCCCCCAATTATTCACACTGCAGGAGGCCACACCCACAACTTCACGGCGGGGACGTGCACAGACATTTTGGTGGGCGGGGCTCAAGTGAAACAAGACATTCTCACACTCAGCAAATACTCAGGACTTTTACTTTTCTACAAAACAATGAGTCCACACAGAGACCAGGTCTGGGTTCCTCACAGGAGCAGGACTCTGACACAGTCTGCATGTTTTAGTTTCAAGCATATATTTAGAATAAATGACAAAGTTTCATTATTAATTTGATTCAGACAATAAACCATTTTCATTCTTTGGTTTTCATAACAAAAATCTTCACATTAAACCGAGGCAGGTAGAATTAAAATAAATTTAAATATACAGCCAAGCAACAAAACACTGAACTGCCTGAATGTGATGATCAAATCCTTCATTAGTGCTGCTGGCTTGATTGTACTTACCACACAGACACAAGCATGTGCACACTCACACTCACACTCACACATAGTGAGGCAGGTCTGTCTGTATCATGAACAGATCTGAGCTCAGACTAACAGACCTGATGGTTGTTAGATGAGCAGCCTTCAGTCAAAACTATCAAGTTACTGTTTGAGGCCGTTTTTTCATGGATGTTGGTCTGTTTTGCTTCCATCACTTCTTTTACTCTGATGGAGAGAAAAGTTCAAGAACGCAGCTTTAGATGGTTTTAAACCTTCTAACCTCTGTTTGCAACTGTAGCTTTATTCTAAATGAACCAAAACAATCTGCATTTTCACACAGAGGAAAATGTTCCTGATGTGATTAAGAAGCTCTGTGGTCACGTGCTTTAGTATTTATCTTCATCCTCACCTGCATTTTAATTAAACGCCTAATTTGCATATCAATGTGTCGATTGTGATGACGTAGTTAGACCCTCCTGTGTCCCCTGCAGAGCCTCATCAGCCCGATGGCCATGATAGAAAAGTCCCCTCCTGCCTTCAGGTGCAGATTTTAACATGTCGGTAAAAACGCTTCATGTGTTTTGTTTCTCCTTCACCTGTAAAATCACCTGTATATCAGAAGCCTGAGGTGTCTCACACATTTCTTTATGTGTTTTCCCTCATTATAGTTTTGCCACCAGCAGCTTTTAAAAGGAGAGGGGAAGTGACGTTTGGGGGGAACTCTGGAGGCTCTGTGGTCTTGGTGGATTATATGTTGGGACTCTCCTTCATCGCCTCGGATAAACAGACTGTGTCGAGGTTGGTAAGTTAATGTTACTGACTGCGGCGGCTCGTCGCGCTTCACCTGCTCCCTGTTTAGTTTTCCTCTTCTTACCGGAGGACATCTGCTTCAATCCGGACACTTTAAGTTGTTTGAACGAACATTTGAACCGCTGGGACATCAGGGGGCTTTGAAGGTGAGCTGAATGTGTGAAATGGAGATAAAGTCTGTAAACTCTGAAGTGTCGGAGCGGCCGAGCCTGCAGCGTCCTATAACCTGCTACATCTCTACAGACACAAACTCATCATGGGGACGTTTTTCGTTAACGTATAATTTTTTTAAGTCTGAACAGGTGCAGGTTCATTTCTGATCTGGTTTAGGTAGGACTTGTTTAACGAAAGTGAGCCGGCTGCTGATTGTAACCTCCTCATCTTTTGCGTTTGTTCCCCTTATTGTGTTTAAGGCGGATTGTTCCAACCTTATTACATTTGCAAAGTCTCATCTACCGGCCTCATAATATGCTTCAATATTGTGCATTTTAATATTACGAGTTCTTTCATTTGCAAACAATTTCATACTTTTTTATTCGATGATTTAAACTGGACACGAGCGGTCAGATGAGCCATAAACAGTTCAGGTCCAGCCGGAGAGCCAGTGCTGGAGTCAGGGGGACCACCGCGCGCTGTCAGCCCCAGAGGAGGATGCGCTCATCCCGGAGGAGCAGGTCACGGGCCGAGAGCCTCTCGCTGAGCGTTTACTTTGATGAACGGAGGACATACGGACAGATACGGGGCGGTGTCCCCCCAGCGTGCAAAGCAAGCCTTCATAATGTTTTGTGGCTTTGGGAAACAGCTCTGCGCTGTCCTGGGACTATTACGCACGGACACGGGTCTGGACGCGCACGGACTCATGGATCTGACCATCCGCGGTGTTTAGTTTAGTTTGTTTATTTGCCAGACTCATGTCCAAAAAAAACAAAACAAAAAAAAAACTTTTCTTTTATGTTCAGAGTGAAACATTGTCCAAACACAATGATGAGCTGCACCACGTCTGTACCACCTGTTTGTGGAGCGCGTTCTGTGCAAACTAGAAGTTTCTGTCTGTTCCTAGAATTATAAACTGGCTCCTTGTGGAGCTCCAAGAGATTTAGCACTAAAACCCATCAAAGTCCCAAATAAGCTCCAAATGAAAGAATGTTGCTCTGATAAAAAGCTGCTCCATCACCTCCGGGACTGGGCTTTACGCACTGACCCAGGACTCACACATGAACAGAGATCAGCATGCCAGAGTCTGGGGACGCGGGGCCTTTAGCGGGGTGTCGGTGTTCGCTGTGCGGTCATAATATAAAGTTTGTCTTATAATAAATGCAGGGCTTTGTGCGCGACATGTCTGTGCCCGCCTCACCTAAAGGCCGTGGGGCTGTGTCCATGTCGGCAGCCAGTCTCAGTGCTTCAAACCATCCGCTTATGCTCTTCGTTGTTTTAACATTTTTTGCTTGTAGTCTTTTCATTTGAAGGTCCACATTTTATTAAACGCAAACCCAAATAAAAGGCACCAAAAGCTACGATAAAATAGTCCAAATACAAATCAAAGCATGTTCTGACTGCTCAATAGGCTGTATAAAGTCCGTGCTGCTCAAATATAAACAGCAACATTAATGTTTCAAACCTTGTTTCTGTCACAGTGGGTCATAATATATCATGTATTTTAGTTTGTCAGAGCGTTTTGTGCTGTTAGGAAATTATTTCTGCGCATTTCGGCTCTAACTCAAAACTTGCGTACATGAACACCACCTCCTGAGCTGGCGTAGGATTTGAGCCAACGTCCATATTGATAAATGTCAAGACACCGTGGTTTTTTGGCGGACATCCTGCTGGTATTTTGCTGTACGCACTTTTCATGAATGAGGACCTTCTGAGTTTAAAGTCAGAAATATGAGGGAAAAAGTCAGATTTTCCTATTTTTCTTCTCTTCTTCTTTACACTCAGAATTCTGCCTTTATTTTCATGTGAAAATTGTATTCTGAGTTAGAAGTTTTCTGACTTTCTCTTTTATTTCTATGTGAAATTTGTCTTTGAAATCTAAGAATAATGTCAGAATTCTTAATTCTTAGATTTCTGACTTTTAACTCAGAATTCCTCTTCTGGCTTCATTTTTACATGAAATTTTACTTGAGTTCTGAGCACAAAGTCAGAATTCTGACTTTTTCCTGACTTTAATGTCAGAACTCAAATACAATCTTCAGATAAAAACAAAGTCAGAATCCTGAATATTCTCATATCAAAATGAAAGCGGTCGTGCAGCCGGACTCAGTGACCAGATGTGAGGTTTCGACTCTGCAGCAGCTGGTTTGATTTTAGACACCTGGTCCAGGTTTGGAGTTTAGTGTCAAACTAGCGTAGAGACAAACTTAAGATCAGCTTCATTCATCCTCCAGGGCAGAGCCTGAAACTAACATCATGATTAACTGAAACTTTTACTGCCGTTACATCCATCCATCCATCGTCAACCGCTTATCCTGCGTACAGGGTCGCGGGGGGCTGGATCCTATCCCAGCTGACACTGTGGGAAAGGCGGGGTCACCCTGGACAGGTCGCCAGTCCATATCAGGGCCACACATAGACAGACAACCACTCACACTCACTCCGTTACAATAAAATCGTATTAAATACACTGGAGAGTTACGTTACACATTAAGTTTGCTAAAACAGGAAAATTAAAGAGACTCTTTTATTTTTTTACGTCTTTAATGAACTTAAGAACTTGTGTGTTTCCACTCGGTTCTACTTTCTACTTTTACTTCACTACTTGAGTTAAAAGCTTTAGTTTGCAGATTCAGATTATTAACACAGAAAATAACCAACTGACACAAGATGATGTTTCATTACAGCAGAATCTGAACTAACCTGCAGCAGCATCAAAGTGATGAACACATGAAAGCATCAGTAATTATTTTCCTCTGCAGACTGAGTACTCTTATTTGTGAAACTTCAATCTCACATTAAAGGAGGATTAACGTCAGACTCAGTTTGTGTGTCGCGTCTTCGAGAGGAAACACTGAGCAGGAAAACGATTTTAATAACCATTTAATCCTTTCGGTTATTTGATGGTTCTGAAGCTGCTTTTCTTCATCACAGGACAGTAAACAGTATTTTAGTGTTTCAGGTTGTTGGTCAGACATTTAACGAGCTCATGATGTCACTTCCTGTAACTCCAGGACGTTAAAATGGACATTTTTTCTGACGTTCTGCAGATCAACATTTTGATCTGTTCAGTGAATCATCAGATGAAAAGACGTGAACGATCGTCTTTTCCTGCAGACGCTGCTCAGGGACCAGAGAGTCAGGCTTAACGTCATTAACTCAGGACTCAGCACATTTTCTGTTTATTCAAACTCATTAGAACAAATTTAAAGAGGCCTGAACATCCAGCTCACTGTGAGCACGTTATAACTCAGTGCAGAACTGAACATGTCAGAGCTCTGCAGAGCATCTCTACACTCAGCTGCAGGTCTGAGCTGAGCAGCAGGAGGCGCTCAGATGTTCCTAAAAGTGAAAATGTTGTTATAAAGTGTTCCAGCAGTAAAAGGCTCCGCCTCCTCACCAATGTGCAGCAGGATGTTGCTGCTGTAGCTGAGCGTCAGACTGCAGATTCTTTCCTCCGTGAACTGATTGTAAAGATTCAGCCCAGAGAGACGCCTTCAAGATTAACGCTGGTAGGAAAGTAACAAACTCTCAGATCTTTGTCACTGTTAGAAACTAAACATTTTGTCAAAGAGCTCAGAGAAACGTCTTCTTGTAGCTTTAAAATACCCAGCAAGTGTTCGTGTGCAGCGTTGGACAGGTTGGCTCTGAAGTGGAACGTATTAGAGCAGAAATAATCCGTCTGCAGCTCTGCTCTTTAAAGAAACCCAGCTGAGACACGTTAAACCAAAGGAACTTTATTGGCTCCGTCAGCGTGAGACAGTCCAGAGAAACAAAGACATGAAAGGAATTTAAATTAAAGTCAAACTTTAAGGTCACAAACATCAGGCGTCAGTTGTTTCATAATAAACACGTCAGAAACAAACGCCGGCGATTTGAACCAAAAGAAACCTGATTCTTTAGATCAAACACTTTGGAACTGAATCTGAGACCTCAGCTGAACCCACGACCCACAAACTGGTCTCCGCTCGCCGCCTCTGAGGTTCAGCCGCTCGGCCTCACGCGACGTCTCTGCAGGCGTCCGAGCGTCACACCGTGTCCACGCGTCCTCGGCTCAGGTAGCTCTTCATGGTGGCGATGAGCTCGCTCTCCTCGTCCAGCGTCAGGTCCAGGTAGTCCTCCTCGTGACGGGAGATGTCCTCCAGCACCTCGTTCACCAGCTCGCTGTCCGCTGAGGACAGAGGACAGGGTTCATACAGGAATCCTAGTTCAAGGCCGACGGGGTCCGGACCGGCAGTCTGAAACCTTTCTGCCCCCAAAGACTCCACGACCCCCTTTAACATCTAACGTTTGCTACACGCTGATCTCCAGTCAGTGAACCTGAACAGTCCTAGTTTGTGACTCCACAGGAGAATCTCACCGCTCTGCCTGAGCCTCAACCAGCACAGAGACTCTACAGACAAACAGGACTTTCACATGGACCAGGAGGAAGTGTGAAACCTGCGTCTCTCTGGTCTCTGGACGTTTGCATCAGAGGTCACTGATCCACCTCCTGCAGGATCTGCCCCCCTGAGGAGGCCCCTGTTACCTGTTATGTTGTGGACCTGGACCCGTTTTACAGAAAGTTCCTAACCGGCAGATCCTATCCTAACTGCTTGGTAACCATGGCAACAAGGCTCAGGACCTGATTACAGATGAACAGTTTACAGAAGCTTCCTGACTTTGTAAAACCTTAAACAAACTAACGAGGAGCAGAGAGGACCTGGGTCGTACCTGTGGAGGTGGAGGAGGTGCTGGGCTCCTCGGAGGAGGGCGAAGAGGAGGAGGTGGAGGGCGGGGACATGGACAGGAGCTCCGGGGACAGGACGCCCTGGTTGTCCAGCAGCAGCTGAGTGGCCGACTGGACGTCCCCGCCCGTCAGCCGGAGCGCCGCTTCGGACGCGTCCCGGTCAAAGCCCAGGTACAGCAGCTGCAGGGACACACAGGAGGACGGATCAATCGCACCCTCCGACCGCCGATCGGCTCTGCCGGACTAAACGGCGCTCCGTACCTGCTGCAGACGCTCCGGACCGCACGCCCCCTCGGCGTTGTTGTTGGTGCTCTGAGCGGCGTGGGCGGAGTCCAGGAGGATCTGAAGAACAACACAAAACTGTTAGCTGCTGAGGAAGACCAGGACCTGCAGCGAGAATACGGACGGAGACAACTGACCGAGTAGGCCTTGTCCACGTCCCCGTCGGCGTGGTGCAGGGCCATGGCGGCGTCCCTCCTGGAGTAGCCGAGCTCTGTGAGGGTGGAGATCACCTCCATCCTCCTGCTCCTCTTCTGACGCTCCCTCTGCTTCAGCTCCTCCCGCTCCTGATGCACACAGCAACACAACACTGTTAAAGCAGCAGCAGACCGGGGCCCGAGTCCGGGGCCCGAGTCCGGAGCCCGAGTCCAGGACCCAGACTGATCCACAACCAGAGAACGACTTCCTTTGTCACAACACGGGAGCTGGAAGAACCATCAAACCAACAAACAAGAAAACATCCCAGCCAAGACCAGCAGGACCCATGTGATCCACCTGGCCGGTGGGGAAGTGATCAGGTGACGCGGCGCCCTGTGTCCACCTGAGTGTCACTGTTACCTGTCTCTGGTTGCTGATGTGGATGGCGGCCTGCTGCAGGTCTCCCTGACAGGCTCTGAGGCCGAGCCGAGCCTCTCTCTCGGTGAAACCCAGAGTCATCAGCTGGTCCATCTTCTCCGAGTCCGGACACAGACGGCTGTACAGAGACTCCACCTGAGACACAGACGGTTTGTTTTCAGGACTCGAGATCTGTGTGACCGGCCTCAGGTAATCAGGAACACGTGTGTTTCTACATTTACTACAGTTTTATTATAATAATAAAACATTTTATCTCTGATGCACTTTACATTCAGCATATTTAAATTTAGAATAATTTTGTTCCTGGTGATTAAAACCTGCTGGTTTCATGTGAAATATGTAGATTTTCTTGTCGGGTCGACGCCTGTCAGCCATCCAGCCCTAGCAGGTTGTGTTCAAAGTCAGCCACGGAGAACGTGTTCTTGTTTCTGACGTAATAAATCTTTTATATCAGATCTGTGCGAGTTCTCCAAGAGGCGTTGGAGCAACAACGAAATAACTGAAAGAGCATCTGACACCCAGCTGGGACATCCGACCCTACTCGTTTCCTGCTTTAGCCAACTGACTTTAATGTTGCCATGGTGACGCCTGATGGGAGGTGCTGGCTAAGTGCTCATTCCTCTGTGCGCTGCAGTAAATCAGTGATCAGGAGCCTCTCTGTGACAAACTGATACTAAACAGCTTCACAGCAAACAGCGGGAGCTACAGAGCTGCTAACGCTAAGCTAAGCTAAGCTAAGCTAAGCTAAGCTAGTGTCGGCGTTACCTTGGCCAGCTGGTGCCGGGCCTGAGCGTCATTCCCCTCGATGTAGGACAGCAGACTCTGCAGGAGGTAGAGCCGGAGGAACAGCACCTCCTCCCTGCCCGTGTTGCCCTGAGGACACACACAGGTTACATTACTCTACAGGTCAGGCGGCGTGCGGCGGGCGGCGTCCCCGGGGCGTCTGGGCCAGCTGCCTGACCTTGATCATGAGCAGCCTCTGCCGCTGCTCCCCGTAGCACTGCAGGAAACAGTCCTCGGCCCTCTGCAGCCGGCTCCTGCCGTCCTCCAGGCAGGACAGGGCCTCCAGAGCTCGGTAGCACCACACGATGTCCAGCTGCAGCACGGCGAAGTTATCCACCGAGCTGAGCAGCGCCGAGCCGCACTTACTGCAAACACAAACACACAGAGGTCAGCAGCACGCCGACACAGCGCGCCGACGCAGCACGCCGACGCAGCACGCCGGCACAGCACGCCGCGTACAGGAGGACAGACACGCTGACGGGACACATTCAGGAGTCGATACTGAGCGCAGCTGGATTCCACGATCCTGGATGAGAAACTAAAACATTGAAGCGAACCAACGCAAAGCGTCACAGTGACATCACAGCGTGCGCTACCTGAACTGCTGGTCGGCCTGCAGCAGGTGACACAGCGCGTTATCGAACTGCTTCTTCTTCATCAGGGAGCGACCTTTCTCGTGGAACCCCATGGCGAGGATCAGAGCCTGACGCACACAGACACACATTAGATCAGAGACCGATGAACCTGGACCCGGACCCCTCGGGTGCTCTCCCTCCTCCTCCTCCCTACCTTCTTCTCCTTGTGGGGGATCTTCAGCGGGTTTCCTCTCTGGTCTGCGATCTCCAGGACCGGCGTGGTGTCCGGGTCCTCGCTGCCGTCTGAAGAGCAGAGAGGCGTTAGAGCAGAGACTCCTCCCACAGCCTGACCACGGACAGACGTACGGACGTACGTTACCTCTCTCAGACAGGATCTGGAAGCCCTTCTGGGTCCTCTGGACGCTCTCGTTCTGGTTCTTCTTCTTCTCCTCTTCCTCGCTCAGCTGCTGCTTCAGCTCGGCGTCGCTCACCTTCAGCACCATCACCTTGCTGTGGTTCTTCACACCCTGCGCCTCCAGACTCTGGTCTAAAGCACACACACATTACAGAGACCACATGACCACTAACCTTTAGTCCCAGAGCTGATTACTTTCTAAACCAATCCATCAGTGGTCCGGTCCGTAAACAGGCGCCCCTCCTGACCTCAGCAGGCACATTTTTACGAACCATTTTAACAACAAAATTTTAGTTATTAGAACTAAGATTCAGCCCGTCCTGCCCCGAGTCTGCTCAGGAGAACGTTTGAAGCTCCCTGGACAAGTGGACTGGTTTTGCTACCAGCAGCTTCCTCCAGCTGGTCCTCGTCCAAACCAACGACCTGCCTCACAGACGCCGTCCAAACAAACTGCTCCTCAGTTGGCACTTCTATGTTGTGCCTCAGTTCTTTAAGGACGCGATTATTAAAGCACTTCTTAAAAAGCCTGCTCCTGATCCCGGGGCTTTAGACTGTTACAGACCAACATCTAACCTCACCTTCATTTCAAAGATCCTTGAAAAAACTGTGGCAGGAACAACTCTTTGAATTTTTGTATAGCAACAACTTATTCGAATGATTTCAGTCAGGTTTCAGAATGCGTCACAGCAAAGAGACAGTACAGGTAAAAATCTCTGACGATCGTTTAACACCATCAGGTTAGGGACTAGTCTCTGTACTGGTCTTGTTAGATCTGTCTGCGGCATTTGATACATATTTTACTACAGAGACTGTTATAAAACAGAGTTGCTCATGGAGTTCCACAAGGTTCAGTCCTTGGACCTATTTTATTCACCTTATATGCTTCTGCTCAGTAAAATCATCAGGACCACAGTATAAATATTCATTGTTATGCAGATGATACTCAGTTTTACCTTTCCAACAGACCTGATGAAGCCAGCCAGTTAGCGCGGCTTCAAATGTGCATCAAGGTTTTAACTTCTTGATGTTGAAAAAACTGAGGTTGTACTTTGACCCAAATTCCTCAGACACATTGTCTGCAGACATAGTTGCCTTGGCCTCCAGCACCACTGTGAGGAATCTTATTTTTGATCATTTTGTCTTTCAACGCACACATAAAGCAAAGTACAAGGACCGCCTATTTTCACCTTGGGTGTATTGTAATAATGAGAAACCTTCTGCTTTGAGATGATGCAGAGAAACTTGTCCACACATTTGTTACCTCAAGGCTCGACTGCTGGAACTCTGAGCTTTTAGTTAGGTACGGGTTTTCTTTATTTTGAGAGAAGGCTAATAGTTTGGGTAAGTGGATTTTATGAAGTATTACATATTTTAATTTTTTTATTTTATTGTATCTAATATTAGTTTTATAATATTATAATATTGTTGTTTTTTAATGTGTGTCTTTTGTGTTCTCAGCCTTTTTTATCCAGTTCTACAAACTTCTCTGTTTTCTGTAAAGTTCACTGGGACCACACGGCTGCTGATTTCACACTTTAAATAAACTGGATTTGAAACAAATGTTGATCCGTCATAGAAAATGTTTCTTTTTCACATCTAAGACGCTGAAATCAGAGAATTTTAACTTTTCTTTCTTTTAACAACGTCTCAAACCGAACAGATCGATGTTCAAGTTGCCGGCTGATTTAACAGTCGATCGTTAGTCTCTGATTGGCTGCGGCTCGACTCCACAGACGGACTCACCTACACACAGAGTTCTCCCGTTCAGGATCAGTTTGATGGATTTGAGGCCGAACTCCTCTCCGATCCTGCAGCACAGAAACAAACACTGCTGAGCTGCTCGTCTGCGTGTCAGAGTGTCGGCGTGTGTCGGCGTGTGCGTACCTGTCCACCACCTCCTGCACCAGCACGTCCAGCCTCGTCTCCAGGTGGCTCTTTGTCTTTGGGTCCTGAAACACACAACAGTTTCTCCGTCAGTCGCTTCCTGTTTCCTCCTCTGAGGATCTGCTGTGACGCTCGGAGGAGCTAAGCTACGACAGATGAAGCGCGCCTCCTCACTGAGGGAGGAACAGGACGTCATGTGACCGACCTTCTTGCTGTCTCGGGGCAGCAGCAGCTCCAGCGTCGCCACGCTCGTCTCTCTGAACGTCTTGTTTCCTTTCCCTCTCCTCACCGCCTGCGCCCGGATCGCCTCCAGCACGCCGCCGACCTCCGACACCTGCAGGCCCAGCAGAGGGGCGTAGCGCTCCGCCAGCTCCTGCAGACGCATCAACACAGAGGTCGAAACGTGTTCCAGGATATTTAGACTCATTTTTACACTATAGTCTGAATCTGTTAGTTCATTTACTTAGTAAAATACTTTATTTCTCAGTAATATTAGTTTATTAGTTACACATTTACACAAATAAATAATTACTGATCTGACCTTTTAGATCTGATCGTTTCTTCAGACATTAAATATCAGGTCATTAATCATGTGTTAATTATTTATTGATGTTTTTATAAAATGTTAAATATCTTGTGTTTTGTTACATGTTACTAAACAGAAATAATAAAACTGTGGCCGCAGGTCTCCAGATTAAACGCGTCCCCGTCACGTCGTGTCCCGTAGCGGCGAGCTGACCTGCATGTGCCGCAGACCCGGCTGGTTGTCGTCCTCGGTGTACGGCGGGTTCCACAGCTGGATCCTCTCCTGCTTCAGCTGGTTCTTCAGCTTGGCCTCCGTGTTCTGCTCCGCCATCGTGTCTGAGAGCAGCGAGGTTCTGGTTTCACCGGGCTGATCTCAGATCTGCCGGCCGAAGCTTCGATTTCTGTCGGCGTGAAGAGAAGAAACAGGAAGCTGGAGGTTTTTAATTTGTCTGATAATAAACTGGAAACTCGCCTCTGGCTTCAGCGGCTGCTTAAAACCACGTTATTAAAGTAACACGGAGGCTTTATAACAGAGCTGCTCTGTGGACTGGGACCACCTCACAGGAGTCGGGAGGCGACTCGACCCTCTATAGAAGCTCCGGGCCTCTTTAGAACGATACAGGACGTTTATAATCCGGAGCTGAGATCTACATGATGTGATCAGCTGACCCTGAACGCGTCGCTCCAGCTGCCTTATCAGGTCTCTAAATCTCGTTTCTCAGACTAAAGGTCTCAAAGCTTTACCTGTGAGTCTTTAGCTCCAGAGCAGAGACACCTGGACTCACCTGGACTCACCTGGACTCACCAGGACTCACCTGGACTCACCTGGACTCCCTGTTTACATCACACAGAGACCTAAGCTCCTGTCAGTGACCCTGAACTGGTCTCAGCAGACCGGTTGGACAGGTTTGGGGAAACTTAGAGGATTTTCAGGGAGACTCAGCGTGACTCAGACCGTCCAGGTGCATTATGGGAAAAGCAGACTTACTTTCTTTTTTAAACCTGCGTCCAAACTTCAGAAACCTCTTTAACTACCTGCAGCTCCCGGGTCTCTGTGAGACGGTCCGGCTCCACAGAGACCCGGGACCTGGACTTAACCCTCACTCAGTGACGCAGTTTGTTTCTAACTCACAGCTGACGCATCTCGAGCTGCGGCTTCATAACGGAGCCGGTTTCAGGTCTTCAGCCGGGTACAGACCTGTCAGAGGCTCGTTAGCGCGAGAGGACGCGAGCAGCGACGTACCTGTTCGCTCCTGGATCCGGTTCTTCCTCCGCAGGACGGCGGCTTCTTGTTGTGTTTGTGCTCCGGACAGAGGAGGAGGTCTCACTCCGGCCGCGTTTCCGCTTCCGGGGAACGTCAGCTGCGTCACTTGCGTCAGCCGACGTGGGGCGATCAGGCGAGATAGACGATCTTTGATCAAAAATCCAGAGGCCTTGTTAACTTTAACTGTATTATTAAAAAGACTCAAACAAAACTAAATCAATGGTTACAGCGAGATTTATCACTAAAGGGCCGAGTCCTTATTTCTAAGGCTGAAGGATTATCTGACTTATGCTGCTCTGTCCCTGTATCTTCATGACAAAGACCAGATGCTGTTTGACTTTTTGTGGAAAAACCGTATTCATTATATTAAGAAGAGTGTTATTATGAATACCCATGAGAATGGTGGGCTGAATTTTCTGGACTTTTCCACGTTAAATAAGACCTTTGAGATTAACTGGATTAAACAATTTGTAAAGAATCCGGACTCCATGTGGAACTTGATTCCCAATCATTTATTCTCCATGTTTGGTGGCCTTAACTTTATGCTGGTTTGTAATTATGATATTGACAAAGTTCCTGTTAAGCTTTCTGCTTTTCCCCCGGCAGGCCTTTTTGTCGTGGGCCTTAATTTACAAACATAATTTCTCTCCGCACAGATATTATATCTGGAACAATCGTGACATTCTGTATAAAAACAAGTCCCTCTTCTTGGAGTATTGGTTCAGGAATAACATTTTACTGGTTAGTCAGCTTCTAAATGAGCAAGGTTTTCTTCTTACTTATCAGGAATTTCTACATCTGTATCGGATCCCTGTAACACCCAGAGACTTTTCTCTGGTTTTGGATGCCATTCCTTCAGGACATCGATCCTAAATGTACTTTTTTGTGAGACTCATATAGAAACATTATTACATCTGTTCTGGCACTGTAACTTTGTAAAACGATTTTGGAAGGATGTTTGTACATTTATTAATGATGATATATGTCCAGGTTTCAGCTTGTTCTGGCAAAATGTTGTTTTTGGGGTTTTTAGCAATGAAAAGCTGCACTGCGACCATTATTTTATAATAAATTTGTTTTTGTTTCTGGCTAAATTTCATATACATAAATGCAAATTTACAGGAAAAAAACTCTTTTTATTATCTTTAAGAAGGAAGTTGAAATTTATTTTGGAACTATTGGTTTTTCTTCCAACAAAAAAATCTCTGAAGGTACTTGATATCTGTACACGTTTGAAGGTCTTTCTGTGATATTTTGTCCCCCCCCCTTTTTTTTTCTTTTTCTTTTTTTTTTCTTTTAATGTTTCTCTAATTTTGCAGCCCCCTAGCTATATGTTGGTTTGTATGTTTATGTGTGTGTTGTACACATAATTGTATGTTGAATTGTTAATGCTTAAAATACTAATAAAATTTAAAAAAAAAAAAAAAAAAAGATAGACGATCTTTGAATCCACAAGTCCAAATGGGCTGGATCCAAACCCGGATCCAAACCCGGATCCAAACACAGCCTCAGTCCATTTACAGCTGAGCTGAAACACAGCTGCACCTCGAAAAAATAAGAAAGCAATAAAATGTGCGTTTGTTTTTTTACCTTGAAAACAGTTTGGTTATAATTTATTTATTTAATATGGGACAATAAAATAAAGTTCTGTTCTATAAAACATGAAATACTGTCACTATTTTTATTATTATTATTATTATTATTATTATTATTATTATTATTATTATTATTATTATTATTATTATTAACACTAAACATTTAAAAACAGCAGATTCATCATTGATATTGAGGTTTTGCTTTGTGGCAGATTTATTTTGCTTTTATAAAAGTCAGAGAAAAGAATAAAAGTACTTTAAATTATCTGTATTAATTCTAATGACAAACTTTCAGCAGTAAAAGAAAAAACTAATTTTGTAAGAAGACGTCTGTGAAGCTTTTCAGTCTCCCTCACAGAGACGACCATGACGACCGTCCAGCAGCACTAACGAAGCAGCTGAGAGTTTCTCTGCCAGCCGGTCAGAGCTGAACATTATTAATGTATATTAATATATGTATCTATGTATATTAAACATTATTAACATAAATAATGTTCACATATTTCTCTCAGACGAGGGACGAAACGTCCAGCTGCTCTTCACTTTAAACTTCATTGGATAACTTTTCCTCTGAGGCTGAATATTATATAAATGTTATTTCTTAGTCCAACAACGAAAAGGCCTCTCTGAATATCCTTTCATAATAATGTTAAGTTATTTATGTCTTTTTATGTATTACTGTTATGTTTGTTCTGATATATTCATAATTATTTATTTATTAATCTAATATTAAACAAGAGCAGAAAGTTTTGTTCAATAAGACATGAAATCCTGTTTCAACTGGAGAAAATCTGAAAATCTTTATTAAACACTTAAAGACTAAAGTGACATTCATGTTAATGTTGAGCAGCAGCAGGTAAACCGGATGTTAAACATCATCTGTAATATTGATTCAAATAAACAGAACAAAAAAAACAGAAAATAAAAATGAATAAATTGTGAAATATAAAAAAAGATGAAAATTAAATGTTTTAATTCCTTGTTTTTTTATCAGAGTTGCAGCCGAGCAGCCGGGGTAAAATAAAAATATAAAAGACATTTTTTTATTTAAACTTTATTTAACCAGGGAAATTATTTATTCATCTGTATTTATTCTGAAATGTTGTTTAATGAACGTAACAATAAGTTGAGTTTGATTAAAGTTCGGGTCCTTGTTTGTGTCTCAGAGTCTCGTGCTGACATCACAGCTGGAGCGCCTCGGGTCCTCAGAAGGACGAGTACATCCCGAGCCTCCTGGCGGCCTCGGAGATCCTCGGGGCCTTCCTGCTGGGGAACGGGTGGTAGTTCTGGTTCTGGTGGACCCCCGTAGAGGAGCCCACTCCTCCTACGCTCACCCATCTGGTGAACCGGAGAGCCGGGGCCGAGAACTTCCTGGAGGGGCCGCCGGTCTGCAGGGCGGCGTTACTGGTTCTTCTCCCGGCGACCCGGTTCTGGTTCTGGTCCTCGTGGAGGCTGGTGGTGGAGCCGCTGGGGGAGCAGGAGGCGACGGGGGTGGAGCTCCCATCAGAGCTGGTGAGGGAGCCGGCGGCAGAACACTCCTGAGGATCATCGGACACGGAAACCTGGACCTGATCCTTCTGGGAGCCTCCTCTGGGTCTCTCGGAGGATTCGGGATCTGGGTCTCCTCTGGACCTGCTGAGGAGCTTTTCCTCTTCGAAGGAGCTGCAGGGAGACGTTTCTCTGGAGCAGCCTGGAGGATCTGAAGGTGAATCCACATCCTGACGGGGGCCGCCGGCCTCAGAGGAAGACGAAGACCGCCTGGAAAATAAAGATGAACTGTCAGCTTTTTTCAGGGTCTTCACAGGTCCACGACACATGTGGGGAACCTACTCAGACCTGATCCTAAAGGGACCTGAGGACAGAACAGTTAGACCAGATACCAGGACTGACAGGACCCAGGAAGAAACCAGCTTTCTGAGCTTCAGATCCACTTAAAGTGTAACTAACGGGTCATGTGGATCCATCTGATCCACCTGATCCACCTGAGAGTCACGGCGTCTGACTGACCGGGAGGAACCGCTGGTGTTTCCTGTTTCTGAGGACGAGGCTGGGAGCAGCGCCGTGAACCCGGGACAGGAGCGCCGGTGGAGCTCCAGGTGAGCGTGCCAGGGGTCGTACGTCGTTGGGTCGGGGTCAAAGGTCACAGCCGGCCGCGAGCTGCTGTTCGGTTCCCACGGCGACGTCAAACCCTGAGTGACGGGGATGATGGTGACGGCCTCCGACAGCTCCTCCGAGACTGGAGGAGGAGGAGGAGAGAGGGAGAGGAGGAGACCTGTCAGAAGTCTGAATGAAGACGTTTCTGACCTGAGATCAGCTGCAGTAAAACACAGTGAACATAAAGTTTGTGGCCGTCAGGCTGCCAAACAACAAAGACAGGGACAGGAAGTACTGCCTTCAAAATAAAAGCACACGTTTTCTGAACACAGCCGATCTGAACGTTCAGAAAAATAATTTGCAGCCTGAAAAACAAAATGTCGCTGCAGCGCTGAGCCTGAAACTGTGACTGTGATTTTTAATCCATTCATCAATTAATTGTTGTTGTTTGTAATTTCATCAGGTTTTTTCCAAAGCCAGGTTACGTCTTCTTTGTGCTACTTTATACTGTAACATACTGTGATTACTGCTGTATTTTTAAATGACCTAATACATAATGATATACAGTATCTCACAGAAGTGAGTGTAACCCTCGCGTTGCTGTAAATATGTGACTGTATGTTTTCATGTTCCAACTCTGAAGTAATGACACTTTGCTACAAAGGCTGTTTCCTCAAAACTAACGAGTGCACATTAAAGGCTGTGCGATGTCTTATTTTGAAGGGACAGCAGATTGACACTGTTATACAAGCTGCACGCTCACAACTTTACTTTGGAGCACAGGGTCATTACTTCAGAGTTGAAACATGAAAACATACAGTCACATATTTACAGCAACATGAGGGTTACACTCACTTCTGTGAGATACTGTATATACACAGTTTATATAAAATACATGCACAGAATGAACATGTATATATGTACTAAAATAACTGTGAATATTTCCATATATTTCACTACCTTTTAATACGTCGACACTTTAACAACCCAACAGTAAAACTACAATATTACAGTCTAAGCTTCAGTGCAATGCGTGCTTTTATCTTGAAATCTCCAACAGGAAGTCTGTTGGCTTGACACGATCCGAACAGAGAAGGAAACGAACCTCTCGGAGTTTAAAACAAACATTTTCTCCCTGAAAATGTCCCCGCCTGTCTCACTTCATGTTGCAGCACGCTTCCCTCAGCGCGACGTGAGTTTGATTCCTCTGCAGGTGAACAACACGTGTCCGCTCACCTGTCCTGAACAGAAGCACCTGAGTGTGTCTCCTCTGCGTCTCTCTGGTGCACCTGTACTGCTCCCTGAGCAGAGACACGTCCATGTTCCTCCGGCTCGGCCCTTCGTCTCCCGCACACTCCTCCTCCTCCTCCTCCTCCCTTCCTCTCACCAGCCGCTCCTTCTTCCTGATCCCTGCAGGAGAGACTCAGGTGACCTTTGACCTGCAGACACTGCAGCGTCTTTAAAGAAAACCACTAAAGTACTACGTACCTAGTATAACATGCAGTATTATCACTATTATACACACATATATTCTGATGCACATGAATAAAATGATTGTCCTGTTTTGACACTTTTACTGCAGGTTTCTTCTTATAAAAGAATAATAATAGTTTAGAGCAGGTGTGTGTCATGTGTATTTAAACTGTGTGTTGTGTGTATTAAAGTGTGTATTAAAGTGCATGTTGTGTATTAAAGTGCGTGTTGTGTATTAAAGTGTGTATTAAAGTGCGTGCTGTTGGTGTGTGTGATCTTCACCCTCCAGCAGCTCCCCGCTGGGCGTCACACAGCAGCAGCAGCAGCAGCAGGACATCCTGTTGGCATCAGCAGCAGACACACCTGCTCAGGTGTTTCAGTCAGTATAACCAGCCTCCACCTCCTGCATGAAACGGACTCGCGGTGCGTTTAAAACCCGCTCAGACGGAACACAAGCTGCTCCTGGATGGATCTGGATGTGGTGAAACCTCCAACAACAGGCGGTAAATGAGGCTTTCGGGCCGCTGGAAGCAGGAGTGAGGAGAAAACCGAAGCGGCGGTGTTTGTGCTGTGTCACCTGGTCGGCAGGAAGCTGGACTGATTAAAGCTCTCACAGTGCTGCATTATTCTCTGGCTGTGGTTGGTGTGTAAACAGTGGAGGACGGTGCGTCGACCTTTTTGTTCACACAATCAGTTTGTTTGACAAGGTGAAGAACAAATGCGGCAAACTCTCAATTAAAGCGCTGTTCATTATTATCCAGAGTGTAATTAAACAGGATTAAAGATCAGAGACAGGAGACCAAACTGTGAGCCAGCACGTACAGCTAATACCAGTTTATACTGCACCAGTTTAACCAGTTTATACTGCACCAGTTTACAATGCACAGTGTAAACAAGTTTATACTGCACCAGTTTACAATGCACAGTGTAAACAAGTTTATACTGCACCAGTTTACAATGCACAGTGTAAACCAGTTTATACTGCACCAGTTTACAATGCACAGTGTAAACAAGTTTATACTGCACAGTGTAAACCAGTTTATACTGCACCAGTTTACAATGCACAGTGTAAACCAGTTTATACTGCACCAGTTTACAATGCACAGTGTAAACAAGTTTATACTGCACCAGTTTACAATGCACAGTGTAAACAAGTTTATACTGCACAGTGTAAACCAGTTTATACTGCACCAGTTTACAATGCACAGTGTAAACAAGTTTATACTGCACCAGTTTACAATGCACAGTGTAAACAAGTTTATACTGCACAGTGTAAACCAGTTTATACTGCACCAGTTTACAATGCACAGTGTAAACCAGTTTATACTGCACCAGTTTACAATGCAGTGTAAACCAGTTTATACTGCACCAGTTTACAATGCACAGTGTAAACCAGTGTATACTGCACCAGTTTATACTGCACAGTGTAAACCAGTGTATACTGCACCAGTTTATACTGCACAGTGTAAACCAGATTATACTGCACCAGTTTATACTGCACAGTGTAAACCAGTGTATACTGCACCAGTTTATACTGCACCAGTTTACAATGCACAGTGTAAACCAGTTTATACTGCACAGTGTAAACCAGTGTATACTGCACCAGTTTATACTGCACAGTGTAGACCAGTGGATACTGCACCAGTTTATACTGCACAGTGTAAACCAGTGTATACTGCACCAGTTTATACTGCACAGTGTAAACCAGTGTATACTGCACCAGTTTATACTGCACAGTGTAAACCAGATTATACTGCACCAGTTTATACTGCACAGTGTAAACCAGTGTATACTGCACCAGTTTATACTGCACCAGTTTACAATGCACAGTGTAAACCAGTTTATACTGCACAGTGTAAACCAGTGTATACTGCACCAGTTTATACTGCACAGTGTAGACCAGTGTATACTGCACCAGTTTATACTGCACAGTGTAGACCAGTGGATACTGCACCAGTTTATACTGCACAGTGTAAACCAGTGTATACTGCACCAGTTTATACTGCACAGTGTAGACCAGTGTATACTGCACCAGTTTATACTGCACAGTGTAAACCAGATTATACTGCACCAGTTTACAATGCACAGTGTAAACCAGTTTATACTGCACCAATTTACAATGCACAGTGTAAACCAGTTTATACTGCACCAGTTTAAAATGCACAGTGTAAACCAGTTTATACTGCACCAATTTACAATGCACAGTGTAAACCAGTTTATACTGCACCAGTTTACAATGCACAGTGTAAACCAGTTTATACTGCACCAGTTTACAATGCACAGTGTAAACCAGTGTATACTGTACCAGTTTATACTGCACAGTGTAAACCAGATTATACTGCACCAGTTTATACTGCACAGTGTAAACCAGTGTATACTGCACCAGTTTATACTGCACAGTTTATACTGCACAGTGTAAACCAGTGTATACTGCACCAGTTTATACTGCACAGTGTAAACCAGATTATACTGCACCAGTTTATACTGCACAGTGTAAACCAGTTTATACTGCACCAGTTTACAATGCACAGTGTAAACCAGTTTATACTGCACAGTGTAGACCAGTGTATACTGCACCAGTTTATACTGCACAGTGTAAACCAGTGTATACTGCACCAGTTTATACTGCACAGTGTAAACCAGATTATACTGCACCAGTTTATACTGCACAGTGTAAACCAGATTATACTGCACCAGTTTACAATGCACAGTGTAAACCAGTTTATACTGCACAGTGTAGACCAGTGTATACTGCACCAGTTTATACTGCACAGTGTAAACCAGATTATTCTGCACCAGTTTATACTGCACAGTGTAGACCAGTGTATACTGCACCAGTTTATACTGCACAGTGTAAACCAGATTATACTGCACCAGTTTATACTGCACAGTGTAAACCAGTTTATACTGCACCAGTTTACAATGCAGTGTAAACCAGTGTATACTGCACCAGTTTATACTGCACAGTGTAAACCAGATTATACTGCACCAGTTTATACTGCACAGTGTAAACCAGATTATACTGCACCAGTTTATACTGCACAGTGTAGACCAGTGTATACTGCACCAGTTTATACTGCACAGTGTAAACCAGTGTATACTGCACCAGTTTATACTGCACAGTGTAAACCAGATTATACTGCACCAGTTTATACTGCACAGTGTAAACCAGTGTATACTGCACCAGTTTACAATGCAGTGTAAACCAGTGTATACTGCACCAGTTTATACTACACAGTGTAAACCAGTTTATACTGCACAGTGTAAACCAGTTTATACTGCACCAGTTTATACTGCACAGTGTAAACCAGTTTATACTGCACCAGTTTATAGGACTTTGTAGTATTGAGTATTTTCTCAGTGTTATATTACTACTTTGACTTATAAGTAAAGGTAATACTTAAGGTAATACTTTAATACTGTATACTCATGCAGCAGTATGGTGTTAGTACTTTTACTTCCTCCACCTCTGTGTCAAACTTTGTAAAACCATGTATTTACCTGTACTGTATAAATGAGTTACTGTCTCTTTAAATGCTGACCCCTCCTCCTCCTCCTCCTCCTCTCTGTGCCCATGATGGCTGCCGCTCCTCTCTACCTGGGCTTCGACTTCAGCACGCAGCAGGTAAATCTCTTCCTTTCCTCAGCCTCTCTCACCTGCGCCTTTTACAGGGGACGCGCTGTACGCACGTGGCTGCGCGCAGGCACAGTTTAAACAGCGGGGTGTCGCGCAGACGCGGAAGTGCGTCTGCTGCAGAGTTTGAATTTGAGTCGCGTGAAGGATTCAGACTTCGGACCTGAACAGTCCGGTCATAGTACAGTACTGCATAATGTACTCACAGTACTGCAGAATGTACTCACAGTACTGCAGAATGTACTCACAGTACTGCAGGATGTACTCACAGTACTGCAGAATGTACTCACAGTACTGCAGGATGTACTCATAGTACTGCAGGATGTACTCACAGTACTGCAGAATGTACTCACAGTACTGCAGGATGTACTCATAGTACTGCAGGATGTACTCACAGTACTGCAGAATGTACTCACAGTACTGCAGGATGTACTCACAGTACTGCAGAATATACTCACAGTACTGCAGAATGTACTCACAGTACTGCAGAATGTACTCACAGTACTGCAGAATGTACTCACAGTACTGCAGAATGTACTCACAGTACTGCAGAATGTACTCACAGTACTGCAGAATGTACTCACAGTACTACTCACAGTACTGCAGTAAGCTACAACAAAAGATCAGATGCAGGTTCCACCAAAGATCTGGTTCCTGATCCGAACCAGCACCAGAACACTTCAGTTCTCCAGCTGGTCTGTGTGTTCACAAAGACAAAAACTCAAAATGTCCAGAAAGTGTAAACAAAAGTCAGCTGATCGTCACCATGGATGTGTGTACTTTCACTGCTGTGTGTACTTTTACTGCTGTGTGTACTTTTACTGCCGCTGTGTGTACTTTCACTGCTGTGTGTACTTTGTGTGTACTTTCACCTCTGTGTGTACTCGTAGCTGAAGGTGGTGGCGATCGATGGAAACCTGACCGTCGTTCATCAGGACAGCGTGCTGTTCGACCAGGAGCTTCCTGAGTTCAGGTGACACATCACGGACCTGTGGGGGGGTGGCGTGCTTTTATTTTGTAAGGATGTTTTATTTTGAAACTGAGCAGCAGCTCGGGTGTTCAGGTGTTTCTGTTTGTCCTCTGTGGCGTCCAGGACTCAGGGAGGAGTCCACATCCATGCTGACGGGCTGACGGTCACCTCTCCTGTGCTGATGTGGGTCAAGGTGAGACCTTCCCTTAACCTGAACCCTGGAACCAAGTCCGGACCCTCAGACGGCTCTTTTAACTGGTCTTGTTGTGTCTTCGCGTGTGTCTCCAGGCTCTGGACCTGCTACTGGACAAGATGAAGGGGGCCGGGTTTGACTTCTCCCGCGTCAGAGCGTTGTCAGGCAGCGGCCAGGTGAGACAGGAAGTTCACCTGTTGACAGATTTCCCTAAAACCGATAGAAACGTGAGTGGAGTTTGGTGAAAGGTGGCCGAGGCTTTGAACGTGTCGTTCTCTCTCAGCAACACGGCAGTGTGTACTGGAGGACAGGAGCGTCCGAGACTCTGCAACACCTGGACCCGGACCAGAACCTGCACCAGCTGCTGCAGGTCTGTGTATCCACAGTGAACTGGGTCACGGGCCGGGCCGGGACCGTGTCCTCACGCTGTGCTGGTGTGTTAACAGGGCAGCTTCTCCGTGTCAGACTGTCCCGTGTGGATGGACTCCAGCAGCACCCAGCAGTGTCTGGACCTGCAGGCAGCAGCAGGGGGGGCCCTGAGACTGGCAGAGATCACCGGATCCAGAGCCTACGAGGTCAGACTGTCCCCCGTCTGTTATTAAACCAGACTGAAGCCAGGTCAGCTGACGCAGCAGCCACGCCGTCAGAGTTTGACATGAATCTGTTTGTCTGCAGCGTTTCACAGGAAACCAGATCGCCAAGCTGAGACGGACCCGAGCAGAGCGGTTCCAGGAGGCCGAGGTCTCTTTCCCGTTCGTCGGTGCATTAATACGGACGGAGGTTCGTTAGCTCGCAGTCACCAGCCTGTGTGTTTGTTTTCAGAGGATCTCGTTGGTCAGCAGCTTCGCAGCGTCCCTCTTCCTCGGTGGTTACGCCGCCATCGACTACAGCGACGGTACGGCTCGCTTCATTCAGCTTTGTTCTGATCGATCCCAGGTTAAAGTGCAGGACGATGAATCTGCAGGAAATACATCTGTGATAGAAGACGTGATGTCAGAGAGGGTTTGACCAATGAGAGCAGGGGGTTCAGAGGGTCCTCCATCAGGGCTTTCAGTGACTTCACTCGGTCTTCCTCTGCTGCTGATTCCGGGGTCTTAACCCGGACGAGTCCTTAACCTGCAGAGCACAGACACCCTTTTCTAGGAAAAACACCTAAAACAACAAACCCAGAATAAATCAGTAACATCTCTTTAAACATCAGGCCCTGATGCAGAACTCTGGTCAAATCCATTGGACATTAACTTATTTATTTTACCATTACAGAACACATGGAGATGAAACACAAAAAGAAAATTCATCCTCGCCTGGTTTAAAAAAAGCTTTATTTTAATGTAAACCATCAAAACCATCAGGAGGCAGATTATGATGCACCTGGATCTGAAACAGTTATCGTACACTATTTGAAAACCTACCTACCTATTTTATTGGCAGATATGTTAAAAACACAGACCCTTCCTGTGAGACAGAAGCTGATTGGCTGACTGTTTCAAATGGTTCCAGGTTCAGGGATGAATCTGCTGGACATCGGGACCAGGACCTGGTCTGAGGTCTGCCTGAAAGCCACCGCTCCTGATCTGGGCCGGCTGCTGGGAGCGCCGCTTCCCTCCGCATCTGTACTGGTAAGACTGCCCCCCTCCCCGCCGGTCTGCTGTGATCCGGTCCGATGTGTGCTTCAGGGCCCCTCTGTGTGTCGTCGCAGGGCCCCGTCTCCTCCTACTTCGTGCAGCGATGCGGTTTCTCTGAGAGCTGCAGGGTCGTGGCTTTCACCGGAGACAACCCAGGTAACCCAAAGACCTGCTGCAGGGAGGTCCAGCTCCTGCAGGTCTGAACATCATGAACCAGAACAGAAGGGGTCCTCATGAACGCTGATCATTACGGGGTCCTTCTTTACTATTTGTTTGTTTGTTTGAAGAACATTAAGTCAGAAAGTTTAGTTTTTCTTTAAGATAAAAAGTTAGAAAAGACAGAAGGAATGTCTGAGTTTATCATCATTTAAGTAAATTAGAGAAGAAGAAAACTGTTTTATTAAATGTTGTTCCAGTTATTAAAACTCCACAAATGTGTAACAGTAGAATCTAAACTCTTCAAACCCTCCCAGACAGCGAGGCCTGTCGCTCTGCGGTCTGAACACCAGGTGGAGCTGCTGCGCTGCAGCTGTGGGTCTTTAAACAGGAAGAGGCTGAACGTATTTTACTTTTTAAGACGGACTCTTCCTGCTGCAGTCTTTCGTCTGCTGAAGCTTCAGTAACTGGCTTCATCCCCTCAGAGTCCCTGGAGGTCTGAACTCCAGCCTGACAAGAAAAAGTCGACCCTTTAAAACACAAAACTGAAACACGGAGAAGGAAACTTTCTGCATCCATGAACGAACGCGCTTCCACCGTTTCCTGCTTGTGCTGCTGAGAGGAAGTAGCATTAAAGATTACCAAAATAAAATAACAAGCTAAACACATTCGTATTTAGCAGCCAAACAACCACATCTCTGCTCAGAGTATCTTTACCAAGTTCTATATCTCGTCCGCCTGAGACCGCCTGAGACCGGCTGAGACCGGCTGAGGTCTGCAGACCCTTCAGGACCAGCAGAGAGCAGACAGAAGCCGAGGTCGATGTTAAAGTGTGTTTTCTGTCCTCCTCAGCGTCTCTGGCAGGAATGAGGCTCCAGCAGGGAGACATCGCCGTAAGTCTCCGTCCAACCGCTCGCTCGTTTACAGAACGAGGTCTGGAAGTCCTCATGTGTGCTCACTGTGTCTCCAGGTCAGCCTGGGCACCAGCGACACCGTGTTCCTGTGGATCCAGCAGCCTCGCCCGGCGCTGGAGGGTCACGTCTTCTGCAATCCCGTCGACCAGGAGGCCTACATGGCTCTGCTGTGGTACGGGACCTGAACGGGGGGGGGGGGTGACCTGAACGAGGCTCTGAGGATAGAGGAGGCTCCGAGGTTAGAGGAGGCTCCGAGGTTAGAGGAGGCTCAGAGGTTAAAGGAGGCTCAGAGGTTAAAGGAGGCTCAGAGGTTAAAGGAGGCTCAGAGGTTAAAGGAGGCTCAGAGGTTAAAGGAGGCTCAGAGGTTAGAGGAGGCTCAGAGGTTAGAGGAGGCTCAGAGGTTAAAGGAGGCTCAGAGGTTAGAGGAGGCTCAGAGGTTAGAGGAGGCTCTGAGGTTAAAGGAGGCTCAGAGGTTAGAGGAGGCTCAGAGGTTAGAGGAGGCTCAGAGGTTAAAGGAGGCTCAGAGGTTAAAAGAGGCTCAGAGGTTAGAGGAGGCTCAGAGGTTAGAGGAGGCTCTGAGGTTAAAAGAGGCTCAGAGGTTAGAGGAGGCTCAGAGGTTAGAGGAGGCTCAGAGGTTAGAGGAGGCTCTGAGGTTAAAGGAGGCTCTGAGGTTAGAGGAGGCTCAGAGGTTAGAGGAGGCTCTGAGGTTAGAGGAGGCTCTGAGGTTAGAGGAGGCTCTGAGGTTAGAGGAGGCTCAGAGGTTAAAGGAGGCTCAGAGGTTAAAGGAGGCTCAGAGGTTAGAGGAGGCTCAGAGGTTAGAGGAGGCTCAGAGGTTAGAGGAGGCTCAGAGGTTAGAGGAGGCTCTGAGGTTAGAGGAGGCTCAGAGGTTAGAGGAGGCTCAGAGGTTAGAGGAGGCTCAGAGGTTAGAGGAGGCTCCGAGGTTAGAGGAGGCTCAGAGGTTAGAGGAGGCTCCGAGGTTAGAGGAGGCTCCGAGGTTAGAGGAGGCTCAGAGGTTAGAGGAGGCTCTGAGGTTAGAGGAGGCTCTGAGGTTAAAGGAGGCTCAGAGGTTAAAGGAGGCTCAGAGGTTAGAGGAGGCTCAGAGGTTAGAGGAGGCTCAGAGGTTAGAGGAGGCTCTGAGGTTAGAGGAGGCTCTGAGGTTAGAGGAGGCTCCGAGGTTAAAGGAGGCTCAGAGGTTAAAGGAGGCTCAGAGGTTAGAGGAGGCTCAGAGGTTAGAGGAGGCTCTGAGGTTAGAGGAGGCTCTGAGGTTAGAGGAGGCTCAGAGGTTAGAGGAGGCTCTGAGGTTAGAGGAGGCTCTGAGGTTAGAGGAGGCTCCGAGGTTAGAGGAAGTTCGCCGCCTCAGACAGGAAGTCACATGTTTTTTATCCACAGCTTTAAGAACGGCTCTCTGACGAGGGAACGCATCAGGAACAAGTGTGCTGGAGGATCATGGGAAAGGTTTTCGGCCGCCTTGAGAGACACGCCGCTGGGAAACAATGGGAACATAGGTGAAGCTTCCTTCCTTCCTTCCTTCCTTTACTTAACTGTCCTTCCTTCTTTCTTTTCCTCCTTCTTCTTTACTTCTTTCCTTCTTCCTTCACTTGTTTCCTTCTTCCCTAACTCCTGCCCTCCTCCCTGACTTCCTTCCCTTTACCTGCCTTGGTTCACCTTCCTTCTTCCTTCCTTCCTTCCTTCCTTCCTTCTCAGTGTCTCACTTCCTTTCACCAGCTCTCCTTCCTTTCTTTCTTTTCCTGTTTACTTTCCTTCTATCTTCATGTATTTCCTTTTTCTTCCTATTCCTTATTTTCCTCCCAAACTCTATTCTCCTCCTTCTTCCTTCATTTGTTCCCTTCTTTCCTGCCACCTGTCCTCCTTTCTAACTCTCCTAACTCCTTCCTTCCTTTTTCTCTTCCTTGTCTTTACCTGCCTTGGTTCCCTTTTTTCCTTTCCTTCCTTCCTTGTGTTCTCGTCCTCTCCTCTGTTCTCCCTCTGATTGGTTGCTTGTGTTTGCAGGCTTTTATTTTGACACCATGGAGATCACACCTCCTGCAGCAGGAGTTCACCTCTTTGATTCAGATGACAACAAGGTGGGTGGAGAGACACTCACTCACAGAGAGAGAGAGAGAGAGAGAGACACTCACTCAAGAGAGAGAGAGACATTCACTCAAAGAGAGAGAGAGAGAGACATTCACTTACACAGAGAGAGAGTTTGTGTTTCAGTTAGAAACGTTTTCAGCATCTTCAGTTCCCACTTCTCCCTCCGACTCCTCCGTCTGTGCTCGTTCATGCTCCACCTGACCCCCCTGTCCTGGTCCTGCAGGTGTCCTCTCTGAGTCCTCAGGTGGAGGTTCGGGCGCTGGTGGAGGGTCAGTTTGTGTCCAGGAGACTCCACGCTGAGAGGCTGGGCTACTCCATCAGTAAGATTTCTGATGTTTCTACTTCCTGTCCTCCACCCTTCCTTCAGTCCTCCCGGTCTCTGCTGGACTTTCTGTGAGTCCTTTACCTTGTGTTTGGGCCCGAGCAGCAGAGGGGGTATCTAAGTCTGAGCGGCTCTTTACAAACATACCAGCTGCTTCACTTTCAGTCCCGGCTGAACCCTGAATCGTCTGTTTGCAGTTCCAGGAACCAGAGTGTTGGCAACAGGCGGAGCTTCATCTAACAGAGAGATTCTGCAGGTCAGTCGTCCTCCTGCTTCTCATCACTGTCCATCACTAGTGCTGCACACGTTTCACACCTCCAACTACCTCACTGACATTACCAGCTGTGTCAGTGAGTGGCCATCTAAAGGCTGTGGGACCTTTAGCGTCTGTGCAGCCGTCACTCTCACCTGTCTCACACTTCCTGTTGTTCACTCTGAACTCTTTAGGTTTCAGTTCAGCTGCTTTCAGGACTTAAAACAACATTTCAAACTCTTTCAGTGCTTCGTCATCAGCTGACACCTCGACTGCTTCAAGTGATGCAAAACAATCTTCCTTTAACCTGTCGACCGTGTTTCACCTGAATATCCACCCTCTAACCTTTAGTTTTAATGTTCTGATGTTAAACTTTTGATTAGCTTTTGCATGTTTTCAACTCATCATTTATGCCTGGGTGCGTCGTTTTTTGGATGTGTAGAGCTCTGCGCTTCAGTTAGTAAGAATAAATATGCAAAATAAAACTAGTGGTTTACATTGTGGAACATTACAGTTACTTAAACTGTGTTTGTAGGGCGACTGGTTCTGCAGATAAACATAGACCCAGGACAGATGAAGGTTGGTGGGTTTAGGAAATGTAAATGTTCAGCTCCTTTTTAAGGTGCTTTCAGACCAGAAGCGAAGCGGTGTGTTTACATCATACTAATGCTGCGTTCCCGGCAACTCGGAACTGGGAAATTTCCGACCTCCAACTAGGAAAATTACCCTGGAACGCTGCTTGAAGTCGGATTTCCTACTTGTGAACTCGGAGAAAAAATTTGTACCCCGACTTCACGAAGTAGCAGCTGAATGACGTCACAAAACAATGTCAGCGCCCATGGAAGCACACTTTGTAAATGGTAAACCATAAACTAAACGGCAACAAAACGTGTATTTGCATGTAGGCTATTTGAATTAAAATAATAAATACGATCATGTAGTAAAACCTGTTCTGCATGATATTGATGTAGAAATATGTTTTGCACATTAGGTAGCTGGTTACAGTAAAGAATCTCATAAAATCATCTTCTCTGGATAAAAGTTATTGTTAAAAATGCCAAAACATTACGAAGTGCAACCTACAACATTGACTGACTTGAGGGCTACTAAATATAGCAGCACAGAACTATTTACGTCTGGGCTATTTATTTCAGTTGTTGCAGTTAAACTGCCATCCTTTTAATTAACACCTAAAGCTGCTGAGGGTGCAACTGTGTGTTCACTTTGTCATGGTCACCCATGATTTTCGTTCACTTTCGGCGTCATGCACCAACATGCACCTGGAACGCTTTGATGTCGTGAGTCGGAAGTTTCAACTGGGAAAAATCCCAGTTCCGACCGGTCTCGAACGCGCCATAAGTCTGTCTCGATTTCCTGTCGGGCGCATAGGTTGGGCGGCGCGAAATGACGCAAAGGGGGCGGGGCCGGGGCCGGCGACGCGAAATAATTCAGCGAAGAAGTCGCATGACGGGCCGTATATTTTTGACTAAAATGGAAAGTATCTCAAGATGTATTTATCCTGCATACACACTCCCTATTCCTAATAGAGCTATTAAAAAGATCAACCAAATTAATTTTGACTATATTTGGAGGAAGAAAGTCCATTATGTTAAGAAAACAGAGATGACCAAAACATTTAAGGATGGTGGCCTGCAAGCTATTGATTTTGACTTTATGAATGGAACGCTAAAAATCAATTGGTTAAAATCCTTTCTGAACAACAATAATTTTTGGTATCATATCCCCAGAGAAATCTTCAAGAAATTAGGAGGTATATAATTCTTACTTAAATGTGATTTCACTATTCAAAGACTTCCAATTAAATTATCCCTTTTTCATCAACAGGTTCTGTTATATTGGAAACTCTTATATAATCATAACTTCACCCCTCATAACTCCCCAATTTGGAATAACAGATATATTACAATCAAAAACAAATCGCTGTACAACAAGGACTGGATGGATAACGGTATTTGGTCTGTGATCCATTTAGTTGATGGTGACGGTTGTCTTATGTCATATGAAAACTTCTGCCAAAGACACGACCTCTCTGCCAATCGTAACCATTTTAATTCCATAACTAAAGCTATCCCCCAGTCTTTTATGGGTATAATTCGGGGAATGTTAATGAACTCCACTCCAGTCACCCCTTCTCTCCCTGTACTTTTAGTTGGAGGCATTGCCTTTAATAATGTTAAAATCCCTAACAAAACAATTAGAAATTTGATTAATAACATCTCATACCCGACATTATCCTTTAGAAACTCAATTTCCCAGTTTTTACTAAAGTACTATTCACTCGTTACGAACCAAATACTTAAAATTCCCTATATTCCCCAAAGCCAAAGAAATTCATTTTAAAATTCTTAACGGTGTGTATCCATCCAGTGATTTGATAGAACGGCGTTTTGGTATAGAAACAAATAATTGTGTATTTTGTGGTGACAATGAAACTACCGACCATTTATTTTTCCATTGTATGTTCTCGGATGCATTGTGGCTTGATATACATGACTGGCTTTACCCCAAGGTTTTCCATCTCAAAAACTTTTCTCTCAAAGACATTATCTATGGTTGTGTCATGGAAAATGACAAAGATGACTTTCTAATTAACAACATTGTCATTCTTGGGAAATTTTTTATCCACAAGTCTAAGTTTTTAAAAGTGAATCCTAAGTTTTGTGTATTTCATAATGAGTTTCTTTCCTTTACAAAAGCCCTTAATGTTATGAAAACCAGGAATGCAATGAGACTTTATAGTATTATAGAAGAATATGATTTAGGAAAAAAACCCTAGCCTCTTTTCTTTTTATTTAAACCCTTATCTTCCTTTGTTTACCCTGTTTTTGATATGCACTTGATCCCTTCTCCAGTATGTGACAAGTCTATGCCATGTTGTTGTATATGGAATGTTTGTTAATAAAAAAAAAAAAAAAAAAAAAAAAAAAAAAAAAAAAAACAGAAAAATCAAAGAAGTCGCATGATGCTGAGTCGCGATAGCCTATCAGTGCTGAGATTGTCCGTACGTCACCGAGGCTTCAGAGCGTTGTGTGCAGAGGGCCGGGCAGAGCGGGGGATTGAAAATCTGCAGGCCGGCTGAGAGCTGCTAAACTTGGGGGAGAGGAGCAGGGAGCAGCTGCAACCTTCGGAGAAATAAACACTCGCAGTCGGTCGGATTCGGCTCTGACAGCTACGCCGTTTACTCGCAGGAGGAGCTCGGAGTTAAATGTTTTTATTAAATTAGCTTTTTACTTTAGCTTTTGGGGATTTCAGCATTGATTTATCTTCACTGGAGCTTCTCAGCAGCTTCGTGCACATCCGGTTCCAGTGTTGTTGTTAGCGTCGTTAGCTCTGTCGGACTACGACTTCATATTTATATAAAAACCGGACAAAGCTTGGACTTTACTTGGAGAAAAGAAGCGAGGAGGTTGAACTACCTGGTGAGTTCAGAAAACATGTGTCTGTAACTTTATTCCAGCTGTCGTTGTACTTTACTGTGACCAAGTTAGCATAGCACAGCCCTGATCGATCCAAACTCCGTTCAGAAAACAAACATTTTAGAAGTTGTTCTCCTGCTGTCTTGCTGACAGACCTGACAAAGCATGAATTCACATGTTTAACAAATCTGCATCATGTTGTGGTTATTTCGGCATCAGTTTTATCCGTTTATTGATATTTAATCACAGCTAAATGTTTCCTTTGGCTTCATACAGTTGGAGTAATGGCGAGTTGTGTTTTTTCACCTTATCGCGTTAAAATCGGGTTTGAACCTCTGATCTTCTGATTAACGGCTAACCCGCTCTGCCTCCTGAGCCACAGCTGCCCGGAAACAAAAGTTAAAAAAATTCAGGGCTTCACTTTGGTGTGTTGGAGATAAAATGTGGTTTTATTTCATGCAAGTTTGACCTTAATTCTGTTCTGAAGACTTTACGGAGGTTTAAACCATAGGTTTAAAGACTCTAGCTGCTCATGTAAACCTTCATATTTCTACATATCCAGCTGGAATGTGGATCATTTGTTGATAAGAACGTGTCACATGTTTTCTGACTGGTTCCCTGTGTTTGCTTTATTTTCATGGAGATTAAAACATTTAGTAATTAATGTTTGGCACATTGCTGGGTGTCTTCGTCAGAGCATTAAATAGAGGTGTGTTCAATCTGCTGCTTATGATCAATAACAGGGGAAACACAGGAATCATCTGTGGGCTGTTCCTTTAATTGCTTCATTCATTTCAGATACAAATGAGCACCTGCTAATGATTCGTTCTCATTTTTGGGATGTTCCCCCGCCGCTTTGTTTGCTTAATTAATTGAGGAAGCCAGAAGCTGTAACTCGTTTCCTTTTCTCTGTGTCTCAGGTTCTGTCTGACGTCTTCAACGCTCCGGTTTACACCATCGACCTGTCCAACTCCGCCTGCCTGGGGTCGGCCTACAGAGCTCTGCACGGTAACACGATCATACTGCCGATACTGCTGATACTTCTGATACTGCCAATACTATTGATACTACCGAGACCAGACAGAACAAGATATTTGCTTTGAAGCAAATTTTATCTGCTCACACATTAGCATTAGCATTTTGGAGTATCGCTACTAACACCAACAACTAAGGCTGCGTTCCCTCTGCAGGCCTCAGTGCTCACATCTGATTTTTCTGACTGACACTTCACATTATAGTTTCGATGTGGTCCACATCAGACTGAAGTGTGAACTGTTGTGAACGTGACGTCACACGTAGCACGCTGTCGTACGGACGCCACTAAGGTTAGCTGATGTTAGCTCGTACATGCTAACCCTCCTGTGCTTCATCTGAACTCTTCTGAATCATATTAAGCCATTTCGAGGCATTTTAGAGGCTGAAATTCCTGATTGGCAGATAGAATTCTGCATTTTATGGGTTGTTTTGGCCGTTTGAAGGTACAGTAAGAGGTAAAAACTGCAAACACTTGTTTGGCCACAATTGTGATTCTTCCGTTAAAAGAAACCTTTACTGTTACCACGGACATGAAGTGATGTTTATTTGCACATTATGTCTGTTTGATCCAGATAAAAGCCGCTGTAGTCGTAAAGAGAGACGAGGCGATACAGATTTAACATGCTTTTTGACTCGACACCTCTGTGCTCTGCTGTCCCGTCTTTCTGACCACGTAAAATCTGATTTCAGGTCTGTTATACAGTCTGTGATTAATGTCTGCTCACCCTAACCTGGACAGGCAGCACAGACATCTGTGAGCTTATGATGGCAAGCACAAAGAGCGCCACATGTTATATTCTGGCTTCTGCGGAGCTGTTTTGTTTTAGAATAGGCCTGTGAGGACGGTCGCTCTAGAGTGACATCAGAGTCACATGAACTCCGATCAGACGTCCAGACTGAGGTCTCAGATCAGCCTCTGAATATTCAACTCACACAGCCTCTAAACTGGATCACATTTTTCCTTCTGATGGTTCAGAATCTGGCGGTGATGTTAAACTGTAAAGTAACTGGACCTGCAGCTGAGTGCTGATCCGCAGGTCGGCCTGTTCTCCGTGTATTTAAAGCGTAGTAAAGGACTCAGGTGTGTTTGACAGCTGGACGTTATCTCCTCAAACACTCTGAGCCATTTAAAACGAGATAAACGGATCTGCGTCCGTCTCCTCTCTGCTCATCGCCGCTCGGCCGAGGGCCTTTCATGTCTGCGAGAAGCACGTCTTCATAAAACCAGATGAAAACGATTCCCCACCCGCTCCACATGAAAGAGACTGGGCGAGTGGCGAGATAGCAAACACCCTCCGCCCGCTGATTATTTCACGTGTGACAGCCATCAAATATGTATGCGGGAGGTGGAGGAGGAGAGTCGGGCCTTCGGCGCCAACCGCCGTCTCCGCGTGCTTTCAAGCCTCCCCACCGCGTTTCAGAATCTAGAGTCAGTTGCGTGGGCTTGAAAAGACATAATGCAATCCTCCTGGTGTTAATGACGAACGCTGATTCACTCAGGGGCGGCAGCGCCTCGGGGGGGCCGGGGGGGGGCTTCATGCAATTACTCTGCAACAGAGCTGGATGCACAGAAATCCTCTTCACGCATTCATCTTGCATTAGTGCTGCAATCCTTTGCTCAGTGTTACAGACACAACAGTGAGGGAAGCTTCTGCAGCTCTTTGAGAAACCAGGAGGACACCTGGTTCATCTTGTCCTCGCTTTACTAATTTAATCCTCCTTTGTTTGGGAGGGCGAAATAAAAACATCTGTCACACAGCACAGGATAGAAAGTAGAAAAGTAGCTTCATCTCTCAAGAATGAGAATAAAGTGCAATTTATACTGCTGCATCAAATCGACGGCGTAGCCCCCTACCCTACGGCGTCGCCTGACATGCACCTCCTCAAAAATGTGCACTACATGTCGAGTCGATGAGGACCGTAAGCTCTGTGATTGGTCGGCTGGGTAGCCTCTCATTGCCTCCAATCTGACCAGAAGTGGTCCGTGTTTTGAAGTAACTTTTACTGGCGGCCAAACGCTGTAACACGGTGGATCAATATATCTGACCGTCACAACCCGAGCGAAATGACTCGTTTCACTAATCAGACTGTGATCCATTCGCTCGCTAACATTTGAAAAGGCTGCACCAGCTGCACGTTTACAGTTTTACCCCCATTCACGTTAGCGGGGGGCTAAACAGGAAGTTAGCCTGCTCGGCCGGCAGAAGATACCGCGGTGGCCGCTGTAGTGCTACAGCTGGCTAGCGTTTGGGGGTGTAATCGCAGAATGACGGACGCCTCGACCCTACGCAGGAGTATCAATGGGCCATGAGGCGTTACAAATACTCTACAGGGCAGTTAGCCCAGGTGGAGTCAGCTCTTCACCTGCAAGGGATAGAGGTTGGCCACGCCCACACATGACCACACAGGGCGTCACAGCGGCCAAACAAGTGGCTGTAAAATGGTGCATACTTTCTTTGATCCAATCGGTCGATAACATTTGGAAAGTCTAGAAGAGCTGCACGGTTTTTATTTTAACCCTGTTTAAGAAACAGGAAGTGGAACAACTCAGCCGGTAGAAGACGAGTCGGTCCAACATTAAAATATAGAAGTGTAAATGTTCTCGACAGCACGGCTGCGTGCAAAGAAGAATAAATTAACTCTGCACCTCCACAGTGTAGACTCTCGTACTAAACTGTTTTATCGAGCGAGCCGTCTGATTTTCACGACTCGTTCAGCTCGTGTCTTCGAGGCCGGGCTCAGACCCAAAGGTCCGGTTCCTGAATCGAACCGATGTGAGGACGCAGCCTTATTCCAGTTTCCCAGCAACAGTCCAGAAACTGTAAAGTAAAGCCGTGTGATGGAAAAGGTGTTCGATTATCGGTCAGTGGGCTGTGTTTGTCTGCATTAATGAGACACCTCACGTCCCTCTCAGAGCAAACACGCTGCCTGTTTACTTTAATCCACTTTAATTTAGGTCTGAGACCTCAGGAGACACTCCGTCTCTAAGCAATACGCACGGTGTTGTTATTAGTTTATTGATCCTGTACTTGAGCTCATAGAGGACGCGCACTGTAGTTTAAAGGTCAGGCAGTGGTCCAATCACAACGCAGGTCAGAGCTTCTTCTTCATGTCTCGTTAACTCAGGAAACCAGAGCAGAATCACACGTCCGTCTGGTTCATCCTCTGGGAACCACGATGTGTGAAACATGTAAGACGTTCATCTGATAATCTGTAATAACAAACAATCTAATAACATTTCAGCCTGAAATAAAGGACGGACGGCTGGACGTCCACAGAGACACAGCAAAAAGAAATCACACTCAACCTTTATGTATAAGAAATCAGAAGTGTTCATGAAACCTGTGTGTGCGTTCAGCCGCCTCGTGTGTCTCCTGATGATGACGTGTCTCACTGTGTGTTTGTCCTCTGCTCTGTCAGGAGGCGGCTCACCTCACCACTTGGGTAGTAAAACACACACATTGCATCATGGGGGGTGTGTGTGTCCGTCCCATGATCCTTTGCCTTGATGAGGTCGTGACACAAAGTCCTCAGATGCAGCAGCGTCCTGACCTTCTGTGTGTGTGTGTGATTAACGCCACGACACGCTCAGCGTGGCGTAAATGAATGTGTGTCTCCATGGTGTTTGCTTAACAACCTCTGGACTGTTCCACTAATTGGTCGCCAGACTCCGAGCTGGACCTCCGATTGGTTAACGTCCTCTGAGACTAATTAGCGGCGGCGGCGCTGAGAGACTGAAGCGAACAACAAAGGAGCAACACTGATTAGTTAATCATCATGTAGTAATTAATCAGCCTTGTTTTTATACTTATTGATTTTCTTGTTGTGTAAAATAGGAGCGCTCTGATTGGTTAACGAGCTAACCTGCTCACATGTCTGTTCCCCAGCTGAACCTTTGAAGCACAATGTTTGATTCAGGTGTCTCAGTGAAACTGAAGCAGCTAAATGGAATCCAGCCGTCACTCGTTTAATATCTGCACCTGAGGAGCTGCAATGTCTGCTGGGAAAAAGGCCTCTGATTGGTTTAAGACCCTGGAGACTAAACCACCTGAGTTGTTATTGGCTGTGAAGAACTAAACATGTGATTGGTTGATGACACTCTAACCTGATTGGTTACCAGTGCAGATGTGCTCATTGCTTAATGAAAGGAACTAACTGATTGGCTGATGAACCAGGAACACTGAGTGTGTAACGAAGGACAAAACGAAACCAGTGATTGGTTAGCAAAGCAGTGACTGATTGGTTAATCAGCTTATGATGTCACTAACCTGCTCGTTACTCAACCACCTGGCCTAACACACTTGTGATTGGTTGGTTTGTGGACTGCTGTTTTTGAAGCCTTGAGTTTGGTCGTCGCCGTCTTGTTTTGTTTTTTTAAACCAGACGTGACCATATTTAGACGAGAGGGTGGAGCTAGCTAGCTTGGTTAGCTCGGTACATCTGTAATTCATGTTAACTGTGATATTAGCTGGGATGCTAATCTTAGCTAGTGAGCTTAACTGGTAAACGAACAGCCGTCTCCTAATAAGGTCATTTTCACGTAGCCGCTGTGACATCAACAGTTTGGAAGCCTTGAGTTTGGTATTTTGGCCGTCGCCATGTTGATTTTTTTGCAACCAGCAGCACCGGCCATGACCATATTTGGGTGAGAGGGTGGAGCTAGCTAGCTTGGTTAGCTAGGTGTATCTGTAATTTACGTTAACTGTGATTTTAACTACAACAAGCTTAAAACAAAACCAGAAAAATGAACAGCCGTCTCCTGATAAGCGGCGCCGGTTAAATGTCCACAGAGCAGCGGATACGAGTGGCCCCTATCCTGACTGACAGGTCGCCATGGTAGCGACCTGTCAATCAGCTTGTAGCCCCGCCCTAAAGACCCCCCTGCTTCCTGGTCTATGTTCCTCTAAATGGGACCATATTTTACTAAATGAACATCATGCTGTGCTGAAGAAGACTTGAAACTAGCGACTGAGACCATAAACTCATCAGGAAAGTGTTTACTGGGGGAATAAATCAGCTGAGAAGGAGAAACATTTTACCATCTGCAGCCAGTGAAGTCGCCCCCTGCTGGCTGTTAGAGATGACGCAGGTTAAAGTCGCCCCCCCTGCTGGCTGAAGTAGCCTGACGATTGGTTAATGAAGCAGTAACTGTTTCCTAATTGGTTAATGACTCTCTAACGAAGCTTCTGATTGGTTAACAGTGGTTCAAGAGTAAACGTGCTGAGCTCCTGATGAGTTACCAACCCACTGACTGACTGGTTAACGATGCAGTATCAAACCCTAAACCTCTGATTGGTCGATGGCACTCTAAGTAGCCGTCTGATTGGCTACTGATGCAGAAACCTGATTGTCTGATTGGTGGTCGTGTGTTTTCAGGCCTGGTTGCAGAATCTGGAGTTTCCTTCTTGGATGTGGTGAAGAACGCACCGGAACCCCAGCTGGTCGCCACCCCGGATCCTTCAGCGCCGGAGGTACACGTGCACACAGCTCCTGTTCCTCAGCAGCCTCATTAGCATCGATTAAATTAGTCCCAGTGTTTTATTGTGGAGCTTCATATTTCCCTGCAGTATGTCCTCCCACTCTCACTCACGCTGTCGTGTTTTGGCGTTTTGCTTTGCTCATCAGGTTGTGAAGTGTTGTGTGGGGGCGGAGATTTAAACCACCAACTCCTGGTTGTGTTTTTACCGTTAAAGTGAGTTAAACCGCTTGAATTTCAGACAAACGTGTGTCGTTTACAAGAGCAGGAAGAATCACATCGTGGGTATAAATGAGGTTCTAAGGAGAACCTGAGCTGCTTCATCTGGTTCCACATTACCTGTCCACAGCCCAGCTTTAACCTCACCACAGGTCGTGTCTCAGAGCAGGACTCTTTCCCATGATCCTCAGCAGCAGAGCGAGTTTGTCCTGCTGTCCTGGAGTTTAGCATCTTCTCAGTACTTCCCGACTTCTCGTCCACGTTGGTTTAAAATGTCAATGATCCAATGTTCCACCTGCTGAGGTAATGTGTTGAACGTCCACACTCCAGGACAGCTGTAAGAACCCCACCTGCTGAGGGACGTCATGTGACCCTTTAATTACCCCGTTAGAGTGAAGCTCCAGCATTCAGAAAGAATCACCTGCAGAATCTGCCCTTTGTCACACGGCTCAGGGTTGAGAGCTTTGACCTGCTGACCAACAACCAGCTGCACCTTCACCTGCAGGTCTGTATATCTGTTATATAAAGATAACATATAAAGGTGGTGCTGCAGCTGCTGGAGCTTCTCCTGTGTTCTGCACACAGCTTCAGTCTGTGGTCGTTAGAAGACTCACGAGGGACAGTTTTTAAAGGAAGGACTAAAATCGATAGAGAAGAACATCCTCTTTTAATTCCACACACTTATCAAAACCTGACACCCACAATGCATCTGGCCTACTGGCTGTTGGGTCTGAGACTGAGGTGTAACAGCTAGCGTAGCGCAGGTCCCCGTGGAGACGCTAAAGGTGTCTCACTACTTTCTTCACAACACCACAGTGTTAAAGGCTGACAGAGACAGACCTGCTGCTGAGGCAGGGACACATGAGACAGAGAGACAGACAGAGACACACAGACCCATTTAAACACTGATGGCTGCAGATGAACACAAACACACTCTGTCCTACTTTCACTGCCTCTTCATTAAATGTTTTGTTCCCTTATGAACAACGGAGAAGGAAATGACATGACAGGCCTCAGACACACACAGACACACACACACAGACACACACAGACACACACACACACACACACACAGACACACACACACACACACACAGACACACACACAGAGACACACACACACACACAGACACAGACACACACACACACACACACACAGACACACACACACAGACACACACACACACACACACACAGACACACACAGACACACACACACACACACACACAGACACACACACACACACAGACACACACACACACACAGACACACACACACACACAGACACACACACACACACAGACACACACACACACAGACACACACACACACAGACACACACACACACACACACACACACACACAGGAAGTTAATGGCAGCACAAAGGAAACCTGATTATCCAGTTTTTTCAGGCTGATCAGTTGGCGTCTTCAGCTGACAGTAGTCTGGACGTGTCGTTCGGGCCGTTCAGACGCAGATCAGCAGGACGTGGAGGATCTGATGAGGTCACACACGTCACATTTTGACCCTCTCTCTACTCAGAGCCTTTCACGTGGACGCTGAGCCAACGCCCGCCTCTTTGCGTGCGCACACTCAGGGCTCTGCGGTCAAGAATAAATATGCAAAGTCTGCTGAGACACAAACAAAACAGGTGGCTAACTTTGTGAAACGGCAGCGTGCGTTGAGGAGGGCAGCCAATCCCCATCCAGAGAACCAAACCCAAAGGAAATCCACAAACCGGGGAGAGACAGCAAGCAAACTAACAATCAGACAAAGACAAAGAGGACCTAAACATCCAGGAGCCGTCTGTCCAAACCAGGGACAGGTGGACACAGTCAGCAGGGACAGGAAGCGAAGCCTCACGAGGTGCACGCCAACACACGGGGACGGATTCAACAACAGGGACGACTGACGGGCTCTGTTAGCAGGACCAAACCACGTTAACTCAAACTGTGAAGACTTAAGCCCCTCCCCCCAAACTGAGCTCACAGGAAGCAGTTTTTAAATTCAGGTCAGGTTTGTTTCTTCGCTTCTTCAAAGAGTCTAATTTTACTCTTCAGTCTGGTTTCCTTCGTCGTCATAACTTCACATTTAGACTTCAGCGTGTCTTTGTGTCTCTGGGCAGAGAGCTGAGGAATTTAAAATACTCCGCTTCAAAGATACGGAGGCAGAGCAGAAAAACAAAAGTGATAACGAAGGAAAAGAGACTCGGAGAGCAGCGAGGTGACGGGGAGAGAGGCCGATGAAGGAGGGTCTGAGGCGGAGCGGCGAGCGGGTTCTCCTTCGTTCTTTTAGTCTGTCAATCAGGGGAGGGGGGGCGCCTCAGGTACGAGACTCAGGCTCATCTGAACCAGTTCGGTTTAATTACTCTCAGACGTCTGACGGCTCGACCCGTCTGCAGCCCAACGCCGATTCATCTGCACGAGGAGTCGCGATGAAACGCAGACATATGCAAATGAGATGGAAACTCTCCTGCAAGAGGAGCGCGTGCAGAGGAGGGGGACGCCGCTCTGCATCGTGGACTGCTTACTGTAAATCCATTACAAGACCTTTATTTTCAGGCCGTGACGAACGCTTGTTATATCACAGCTGAGGGCCGAACGCACGTTCGGCCCTCAGCTGTGATATAACAAGCGTTCTTCACTCTCAGCACTTTGGGCCCCTGAGTATGTTTACTGAAGTGATGCTTCTCTCGTGTTCGTCCTCCATAATTAAAGAGCAGAGCTCGTACATAAATAACGACACGCAGGATATGAAATATGAAGCAGGAAGTGTCAGGCTCAGGGGGGGGGGACGCCACCTTCGGCGCCACGCTCGTCTTCAGAAGCTCGTCCTGCTGGATGAAACGTTCAGACACCGATGAAACACACGTTATGAAATCCTCCTCCTTAAACTCGCCTCTCAGGACGTTCGGGTAGAAATCTAGACCTGCAGGTGTACCGGGGTCCCGGACCTTCAGGGCTCTCTGAAGGGGCGGCTGTGATCCTGCTGACAGGAAACATTTCTCTGTGTGTTTCAGGTGTACGAGCAGATGCTGAAGCGTTACGCCCGATTGGAGGAGAGGGTCCTGCAGGAGAGCTGAGCCACCGCCACACCCCATGAATGTCCTTATCGCCACGGAAACCTTCAGGATAAATTCTTCCCGCGTCATTTCTGACCTCCAAACGCTGAAGGTACTGAGGTGGAGATAAAAACATGGCTGCCCACTGACGCTCGCAGCTGTCAGTACTTTATCAGAGCGCTCATCGCTTCAGAAACCAGAAAGCCGGCTTAGAGGATCCGGGGACGTGTTGCTCAGACCGTCCTTCCTTTGCTGCAGGTATCTGAATCGTTAGTATTTAGGATAAACTGTTACCATGACAGTTAATAAAGTTGTGTCACACCATCTAAACGGTGTTTGTATGTATAATTTTCAATAAACTGAACCATGTGACGAACACCAGTGTGATCGTGTCCCTTCTTGTCCACAGAACAGAACCCGTCCTGTACCTCGCTGGATTAACCGGAGGTTTGGTTAAGCTCGTTTCAGCGTCCTCGGCCTAATGATGGATGTAATTTTATTTTCCAGGCTAACAGATCAGGCAGCGGCAGCGGCGTTTGTCGCTGGTGTCACTTTGTTTCCTCCGTCTGCTGCAGCTCGCAGGAACGACAGACGCCTTTTTAATAATAATCTAAAACACTTTGTGTCTTCAGAGACAGACTCTGTCTCAGCTCTATGATTACTGCTCACTCACTGATCAGGGATCAGTTAGTGTTACGCTGCTGACAGAAACAGCTGAACCAGCTCTCCCAGTTTGGGACCTTTAATCATCCGTTATGGTTTCGCAGTTTTAGTGTCTGTCTGCTGTCCATTACGTTATTATTGTCTTTACCTGGTAACCTTGGAGTGGTTATTGTCTGTGTTGTAGTGCTCGAGACCGGTCTTAAGACCACTTTTTGATGGTCTTGGTCTTGAACGTTGAGGACTCAGGATTTTATTTCTAGACCAGAACTTTGGGAACTTCAATTATTTATTTATAAACATCCTAAATTTGATTTGATGTAAAACGTGTTGCTTTAAATACAACCAGTAACCCTGATTAAAAATAGTTTGATATTGTTAACGATTCGCTTTCGACTTGGTCTCAGCCCCTAAAAGTCTTGGTCTTGATAAACTCTGGTCTTGACTTGGTCTCAGGTTTGGGCGGTCTTGACTACAACACTAGTCTCTGGTACCTCTTTTCCACCAATAAAGAACTGGTTCAGAACTGGTGCTGGTTCAAACTTGGTTCAAAGTTGGTTCATGCGAACCTTCTCAGAACCTGTTTGTTTTTGCACTGACTGGAGAGAACGACGTCATTACGTCACCGTCTACGTGGTAAAAGAACGGTTCTAGTCAAAGAGTTGGTGCCGCTTTGGAACCAGTTTTCCTGGCCGAGAACCGGTTCTTTGGCTGTCGAAACACAAGGAACTGGTTCGCAAGGAGGCACCGGCTCCGAACCAGCTCTCAAAATGCTTTGGTGGAAAAGGGGCTTGTGTACACTTGCATGTTGGTAGTTGTCTCTTTATGTTTCTCTGTGGACGCCTGGGAGTCTGCTTGTCTCCACTTGGAGTTCCCGGGGAGTTTGTTATTGTCTTGACGTGGACATGTGGGAGCGGTCATGGTCTCAGTGGACGCCTGGGGGTCTGTGGACAGATGGATTTACTGGAGTCATTTTAAAGACTGCGGTGAGTTATCGTCCCTACATGGAGAGTTCTTTATTGACTCTGAGCAGCGGGGAGTTTGTTATTGTGTCTGCGTGGATGAAACGTGAGCTTCATGCTGCAGAAGCACACAGACTGTAAAACAACAACGGCGTTCTGATAAAATCACTTTCTATTCTCTGTCTCTGATAAACACCTGCAGCCTCGGGCTCAGTGCTCTAATTAATTAGGCTTAACTGTAGGAGAAGTCAGCGTTTAGGAATTAATTTGAGTAATGTGCTTCATTAGGGATTAACAATCCGTCCCTGTAATTCATCATTTAATATTTCTAAATTGTTAAAGACCCAGGTGAGACGCGTGTGCTCATTTTGTCAATCAAGAGTTTAAAGTTACCTGCCGTCCTTAAAAAAGCACCGACGTTTTTCATCGCTGAGCGAGGCGCCGTCAGTCATTCTGCCGGCTCTTTCCAACGCCGCCGAGCTCTTTATTAAGATTAATTTGGTGCAGAGTGAGTCCTGCGTGTTAGCACTTCAGACAGCGCTTCATTTTTCAGCAGCAGCTCGTAGGAATCTGTACAGGACAAACTGAGAGGGGAAGAGGAAAGAAGAGCAGTCAGAGACTCAAAATCCACATCTGACACCTCCTGCTGCAGGGAGGCCGGTGCTCCGCTGTGTCTGATGAAACAGGCTTGGTAGCTGTGACATATTGCAGATCCAGTCCTTAACCTGCTGACTGAGTTAGGTTGGTATTATAAGGACAAGGAGACGTCTCTGCAGACGAAGGCGACCGTCCACATGTTGAAGCAGCTGTAGAGCAAAGCTTCCCTTTTTATCTTCTCCAAAACAAAAAAACAGTAAAAGAAAAGTGTCTGCTCTAACACAAGCTACAAACGTTAGCATGTCCGGCTAATGTTGACTATGTTGACGAAGGCTCGCCTGGCCGTCTTCTCACACGACACACGACAGAAACGCTTGTGTTTTACTCGCACTGTAAACATAAATGTGTAGTTTTTAGACTTTACGTGTCCAACTACACTGATTATGTGCTGAGCTCCGAAAGGCGGATCACCTACACTCAACACTGCGCCTGAACGCATCCTGGCTCGACTGAGCTGCTGAGTTCTGATTAGATGGAAAACCGTTCAATCCATTTTCCTTGTGATCTTCTGGGAGCTCTGTTAAGATTTGCACCACATCTGGATGGAGATTCTGTCTTTCACAACCCGTCCTCACTCCCCAGTCTGGGGACGCTTAAAACCCTGTGGCGTCCGTTTGTAACGCAGGGGGAAGCTGGTTAGTGTCATTGTTCAAAGCCTGAAGCAGGCCTATAAATAACCGAAGGGTCCCTGTTCGGAGGTGGTTGGTGTGGATTAATGCTTCAGACCGCTGTTTGATTCTTTAGCGATGCTTCAGTAACTCAGATTAAGCCCATCCTTCATCTTTTCCTAAACCAAAGTGATGTTTCACAACGTTAAGCTCACGTTTTAAACGTGAAACAGAAGGTTGTGTGTTTGTTCTTCCTGAAATGATGCTGAAGGCTCTGGACCGAGTGTCTGTGACGAGTTCGCCTTCAGCCTCTCTTTGTCTCCTCTCCTATCTGCCCCCCCCCCCTGTCGTTATTCTCCATGTTATCAGATTATAGACCAAAGGTTGGTAAAGGTTAGTGTGTGTGTGTGATCACGTGCACGCCGTTTTCTCCCTGGTGACTAATAGCTCAGCCGTGGCAGATTGAGTTCGATTGAGAGGCTTTACACTGTGTGTTAATGTGTGTGTGTGTGTGTGTGTGTGCGCTCACGTGTGTGTTAGTGTGCATGTGTGCGTGAAATGCGGCAGAAGCGAGCGGGTTCACACGAGGAGACGCACTGCAGAGCTACACGTGTGTGTGTGTGTTCGGTCTATAGCGTTTCCAGCGGTGGGAGGAGCTCTGAGCTGTCCTCAGATGGCACACCCAGAAAAGCTGCTGCTGAGAGAGAAAGGGAGAGGGGATTCCAGCTGTCCTCAGATGCCATCCGGATCCCCACAAACCCCTGAAACAGCGCTGCACCTCCTGCTGTGTGTATCACTGTAACTGTACCTCAGTGCTGTCGTGTGAAAACCTCGCAGCTCTGCTGAATTCTGGGTATCTGTTTATACAGGATGTTATCGTGACCCATATTAACGTTTGTGGTGGCAGCGCCTCCTAGTGGCTGTACAACCGCAGCAAAGGAGGACGTTGTGTGACGTATTGTAAATAGTAGTGAGAAGGTCCAGATAAGGAGGTCAGGTGGGTGAGACTGCGTTCTTAAACGAGGTCTGGCCTTGCCTGCTCCCCCGCTGGTCTGCGCTCACATTGCGCCGAGAACGACCCAAGCACGCTTACGTTAGCGCTCTGTCTCGCACAGCACAGTGGAGTTCATGTCCCAGTTCGGGCTCAGTTAGCGATCACACTGGTCAAACAAACCGGACTGAGGGGTTCAAACCTGCTCGAGCTCGCGTACGGATCGCCTAGTGGGAGTTCGCCCTTACACTCAGGAGAACAGTGTTTGAGTCCCGTGTGACGCCAAGTAAATATTTAGTTATCCATGAGTTTTTCGTATGAACTTTAACCCAAACCACAAACTGCCACCTTTAACAACGTTAACCACGTGTTTAATGTCACATGACGTAGTTACCGCTCCTGTGTGTCGTGTTGGGAGGCGTGGATCAACAACCCTTTGTTGTGGTTTAGCTTGGAGGCCTTGTTGGCTGTTCCTATAACTGTGGAAGTGAAACTGGAAGTGAAAGATCAGCTGTCACCGAAACTGCTGACGAAGGACTAGATTGTGGTTCAGTTCAGCTTCGAGTCTGCAGGTTCACCACTGGAAGTGTCCTACATGCTGAAGTTGTGGTTTGGCTTCGGTTGACATCCTGGTCTCAGTTGGTAACGCTGCGCGTCAATGTGGCAACAAAAAGTAAGACAGATGGAGAAAACGCAGGTTTGAAAGTTTGTTCTATGAGGTCGCATGAAGACGCCAGAGCAAGGCGGCGGGGGGTGGACACGATATGTACGATACCGCAGAGACTTTGTTTCTAAGGTCGCTGAATAACGAACATATCCAGAACGCTGCACTCTCTCCATCTCAGTGTGATGATGCTGCTGATCTCATACGTTAAAACATGGCCAGTTTATAATCCTGCTGTAGTCCGCACCGTAGCTGACGGCGTCCGGAGCGTTGGCGTCGCCAAAACGCTTGTTGGGGGTTTCTGTGTTCCACTGAGTTGATATTCTTATTCGTTGGTGTAGACCTGAGCTGATCGATTCTGAACAGAACTGATGTTACAAAAAAGGCAGAAACGAGCGAAGGCGTCTGAGGAGACGGATGTACGACCCTTGACCCTTTGAAGCAGAGGAAGGAGGAACTGGAAATGCGTCGTGTAGTTACAGTTCTCAGGAGGTCCGCATCATGGACCGGCTCAGACCTGATGTGGAAGTACAAACTTGAATTTAACGCCTCACCAGCTGCAGCGAGGCAGCGAGAGCTGCAGCAGCTAACACCAGGAGGACTCATCGTTAGAAGAACCAACCTTCTGAGGGCAGCCGGACAAACGGTTCAGCTGAGGACATCTGTCCTCAGACGGTCTACATGTGTGTTGATCAAAAGACGCCGCCATGAGCTTCAAACGTAAACGCTCAAACACACGGTGACAGAGGGCAGAGCGGCACGTGACCGTGTTCACTGCGCTCCACATAGTTTGTAAAATAATTGGCTCCCAGAAGGAATAAAAAGGGAAAACAAAAGGTTCAGCAGCAGCAATGCAGAGTGTGTGAGTCTGTCTGTATCTAAGGGGTTTGCATTTGGGTGTGTAACGGATCCAGGAGTGTGTGTTTAGGCGAGGACGCCGTCCTCAGATAGTAATCCAGTCGTTAATTACTTTCATAGGCGGGGATCATCTGAACCCTTCAAACCTGGCAACCGGCCGTCTGATGCTGATTGAAGGGTTTAGAGGAGGCAGATGTGCACGGCGAGGAGCGACTGACAGCAAAGCGTCTAATGAGGGAACTTAGAATACATGAGACGGGATCCAGATTCTGTCTTTAAGATAAACACTTTGGGTTTTGTTCAGGTCGCTGTGCAGATGAGACCTTTTCTCCTTTGTGAGCTTTTAAAAATTCTAAAATTGGGTTTTTGAGGCATCAACATTTAGACTCAACGAGGAGAGAAGAAAAACCCTGATGTTGGGAGTTAAAGTTCATTTCTGGCCTCGGAGACAGACGCAGACTGGGGCAGTAATACAGGACTCAGGTTCTGTTTGACTCGTTCAGGTCTTTATCGTCGCTCTCATCCGCCTTTCCTTCTCCACACTGCTCGGCCACATGCACTGACTGAACGTTGTTGACTTGCATGCGACCGATCCGTTTGTGATGACAGCAAATTCAAGAACAACCTTTCAGACTCAACTCTGGAGCCGATGTGAGCGAGATGTACCGAAGGTCCTCAGAAAGACGGACATTTTAAAATCCACAGCTCCAACTGGGCAGACTCCAGATCCTGGGGGACCGCTGGCACAGAAAGATGAACATAAATACAACACCAGATGTGTTTGGATTACTGAAGAGGTCAGAGAAGAAGACGGTGACTCGGAGATCTGCAGCCTACAGGCTACATGAATATATAAGACTAAAGTCTTTCTACAGGCCAATACTGGATTTGTTATTCACAAAAAGAAGTTTATCAGAGACAGGATACAGAATCAAACACTTGGTACATCTATCCATCCATTTCCTTTGTGCACCAAAACTACTTCCTGCTCTGGCTCTGGATGTGACTTTTAAGAGATCATTACTTTGCAACGACATTTAAGTTGATTTTCATAGACAGAAACTTAAACCAGCAGCTTCATGAATATTACACATCACAGTAAATACTGTGAATGAGTCAGGTGACTAATTGGAAAGAATAAACCACCAAATTCTCGCTCCAACTCATCACATATGAACACCAGAGCCCTTGGCGTTGATTTAACGCCCTGGGAACTGTTCAGAGTAGTTTTTGGACGTGTAGGACGAACATCCAGTTAAACTTTAAAAAGAGAACAGTACTTAGTGTTGTGAAACATCGCAGTTTGGTTACAAAAGCACCTCCTTACTCAGACGTTTCTCTTGTTTATAAGCTACACCTGCGTTTAGCGTTCATGACGCTGCAGGTCTTCGCAGTGCTTTTGACACCGAGGAGTCTTGACCCTGCTTCAACATGTGACGACTTCGGAGGGAGAACAAGTTGAATGAAGATGTCGGAGAAGAGTTGAGACAAAACTTTGGACGTCTTTGTCGTATTTGTCTCTAGAGACGGAGGCAGACGTCAGGAGGACTTCTGCTCTGTTTGCAGGTGTAACAGGGCGGAAGCGTCGAGGGACGCCGACCCTTTGAAATGAGTCCTGGGCTGATTGGAAGAAATGACAGCTTCTCTGACAAAAGTGTGTCAGAGCCGTTTGAGAGCGCCGAACTCTCCGCCTATTAACTCCTGCTGTCACTGTGACGGACGGAGAGAGAGAGGAAGCCTCTCTCTCTCTTCATGCTCTGAATTTCTCAGTGGCGTCTGAGAGTTAGAGGCCGAAGGTAAATGAGAGAAGGAGGACGACAGTTAATAACGCTGCCTCCTGCTCTCTTTCCTCAAGGTCTTTCCGAGCGTCGGATATTTATGTCCGTGCGTCCTTCTCTACATCTTGCCGGTGGTTTCACAAGTGGCACTGCGAGTCTCTTGGATGAGGGATGAAACGTCTTCTTGTATCGTCAACCAAGTCTGATTGGCCTTGACTTTAACCTTCTTTTGAGACGGGAAGAAAAAGCAGTGAGAAGAAGGAAGAAAGCTGCCAAGCAAAACAGGAAACAGAACGAACAGAACAGCAGGAAAACATAATAGACGAGACCACGCAGAGTCATGGAAATGAACAGAAAAGCCTGATGAACTGAAGCTGAACCCTTTTTATTTTATCCTCCTAATGTCCTCAATTATTTAATTGAATCAGAAAGAAAATCGGTGCTTTTTCATGTAATGAACTAAAAAGCAAAAACCCTCTGAAACCTTGGACGTCAGGCAAGGTTTCAGACCGCACACTTTTGACATCAAACTGCTTCCATATGGAGTCTATAAACCTTTTAAGCTCACGCTGTATGAGAGGCCTTCACCTTTTCAGATAGATGATGGGTTTGAAAAGTTATTGTTTAATGTCAGAAAGACGGGTTTTATAATTTCCTCCAGCTCGACAATCCGCAGAACGTCCTCTGCCTCTCAGCTGGTTCAGCTTTGTGTCAACATTTACTTCTCCACAGCCTTTGAATAGCAGTTCATCCTGGCAGTGAGTAATTCAATAACAGCACACATCCGCTGCTTTAGTCTTTTATTAAGCGTGTCAATGTTAGCGCCCCGCTCAACTCATTCACCTCACCACCCTTATGTAACCATAAAGAATAAGATAATTAAATATACAGAAGCCTTCTGTCAGAGTGCCGCGGCGTGAATAAGGTGGTGAGCGAGCCCCGATCAGACTAATTCATCTGCCTACCTATCTGTCTTCTGACTCCGATAATTGTCTCAGTCTCAAAGGTCTTTTGACAAGGACTCGTCTCATCCTTGAGGGTGTTTTAACTAGGACTTGTCTCAGTCTTGAGGGTCTTTTGACTCGGACGTGTCTCAGTCTTGACGGTCTAACTTGTCTCAGTCTTGAGGGTCTTTTGACTCGGACGTGTCTCAGTCTTGACGGTCTAACTTGTCTCAGTCTTGCGGGTTTTTTGACTCCGACTTGTCTCAGTCTTGAGGGTCTAACTTGTCTCAGTCTTGCAGGTCTTTTGATTCACACTTGTCTCAGTCTTGAGGGTCTAACTTGTCTCAATCTTGAGGGTCTTGTGACTCGTACTTGTCTCAGTCTTGAGGGTCTAACTTGTCTCAGTCTTGAGGGTTTTTTGACTCCGACTTGTCTCAGTCTTGAGGGTCTAACTTGTCTCAATCTTGAGGGTCTTGTAACTCGTACTTGTCTCAGTCTTGAGGGTCTAACTTGTCTCAGTCTTGAGGGTTTTTTGACTCAGACTTGTCTCAGTCTTGAGGGTCTAACTTGTCTCTGTCTTGCAGGTCTTTTGATTCACACTTGTCTCAATCTTGAGGGTCTTGTGACTCGGACTCGTCCCAGTAACCACTGGTGCCTGGTAGTCACTTCTTGTCCCGCTGCTCTTGTGAGTAGAGATCTCGTCTGTAGTGACACTGATCAAAGATTTCTAACAGAGCTGCAGGCAGATGGATCACAGATCCGGGTTTCAGAGCAAACTGCAGCACGTAGGAAGGTTCACCTTTCCTGTTCCTGTCACCCTGAGCTCTGACTGTGTCGGTGGGAGTCAGTCAGGGAGCGTGCGACAGCTGGACAGCATGTCTCCTGAGTGAAATATGTTTTATTATGAAGACACACGCCTCCTGTGTGTCTGCAGCTTGTCCTTCAGCTGTCTGCTGGTCTGTTCCTATAGAGTCCATTAGACCTCAGCTCATGAAATTACAGCCTGAGTGAAAGAGAGAGGGAGGGAGATTCTGGATGCCTAGCAACAACAACTGGCTGGCTTCTCTGAGCACAGCTCCCTGAACCCGTCCACAGAGGCAGAAATGTCACGGCAGCCTTCAGAGCCGCCTGCTAATTTGTTCAATTAGGACGCCGTTCATTTTGCCAATTAAACCCTGTGTTCATTTGGCCAATTAAGTCTTATGCTAATTGATCATCTAGGGGGCGGCGTCGGGGGAGGCAGGGCCTCATTAGGCGGAAGTCATCTGCCAAACATTCACATTAACAAACATGGAGACAGTTTAAACAGAAGGACAGAGGGAGCTTCCACAGCAGGAGCAGGTTAATTGAAAGAGCTCGTTAAGGCATTAACTGATTAACACACAGAGGTGAGCTCTGACAGCTGGACACGGTGCGATCATGTGTTTGTCTCGTGGTTAACGACGACGTGTCTGCTGACCTCACCTCGTTCTGAAGATGTAGAGCTCTTCACTTCTCACCCTGATTTCCATTTGACCCGGCGAGCTGCGGCACCTCAAAGACGCTGCAAAGGCACATTCACAAGCTACAGTTAATTTATTCCTGGACGCCGCCGAGCGAGCGCGATGAGACATTAAATCACTCTCACGAGTTTTAAACCGTGTCTTCCCGTCCTAGCTCCTGATGGACTGATCACGCCAACCGGTTTGGAACAAACCTCCTCCTCACGATACAGAACGTTCTCACAGCGCCTGGCTGCAGAGGGCAGCGAGGACACAGGGGCCGTTTACCAGGGGCGGGGCTTAGAGTTAGAGACTCGGACTCGCGTCTCACACACAGTGACTTGAGACTCGTCCTCAGAAGACTTCAGACTCAATCTGTCAGAACACTCACTTGGTCGTCGGCGTCCTGCCGTACAGACCAGTGTGGCGGTCTGACTGGACTCGGGGATTTCCTAAAATAAAAGCCTGCTTGTAAACCTCACCAGCGGCTCTTCCTGCTGCTCGCTGTCTTCTCCTGCGTTCAGTGTGCGAGAAAATGAAACGAAACAACAGGCGCTGAGCCCGTTAGAGTAATTGACATTTCACTGAAATGTCAGCATAGTGCCGCCGTCTCCGTGCTGCGGTCTGCAGGCCGCCTGCTGCCAAGGAGACTTTAATTAATGATGATAATAGTCTTTATTTAAAGAAAAAAAGATTCTCTCCGTCCTCCTTCAGCTCTCTGTGCTTTAATCTGCCACTCATACACACCTACACACACACACACCTACACACACACAGACACACCTACACACACACACACACACACACACCTACACCTACACACACAGACACACCTACACACACACACACACCTACACACACACACACACACACCTACACACCTTCACACCTACACACACACAGACACACCTACACACCTACACACACACCTACACACACACACACACACACACCTACACACACCTACACACACACAGACACACCTACACACCTACACACACACCTACACACCTACACACACACACACACACACCTACACACCTACACACACCTACACACACACAGACACACCTACACACACACCTACACACACACACCTGGTGAACATGCCTCCGTGCAGATGCTGTGATGTAACCCAGGTGTGCCGTCGCGCTCTGGAACATCAATTACGCGTCACTTTGGCTTCATGTCACTGAATTAGCACGTCGCCGTGACAACAACACACTCACACACACACACACACACACAGTCCTATAGACTTACACACATCCATGCAGCTCGTGCCCACACATGCAGCAGCAGGAGCTGAAACAGCTCAGCAACACAATAAATCTTTGTCACACAGTTTGCTGACACCACACACACACACACACACACACACACACACACACACACACACACACACACACACACATGCTGTTACACACACGCTGTTACACACACACACACTATCATGTCAGCACAAACACAGGTTTATATACAAACACAGATAATCTGCACACACACACACACACACCATGCTGTGTTTGTGGTGGACACGTCACGAGACATTTACAATATGTCCTTTTGATGGTGGTGGTGATGATGATGATGATGATGGTGATGAAGATGATGGCGGAGCAGCCATGCTGGGTTTAAGGTCTTTGTCTCAGGATCAGGTCTCTGTCAGATGCTGACTGTGTTTTAAAGGAGATCAAAGTCAGCACCTCTGACTCTCCATATTCAGACGACGTCATGGGGAGGTGATGGCGCAGTGGATAAGATGCTGCCTTTGGTGTGAGAGACCCGGGTTCAACCCCCATCCACCACTGTGTCCCTGAGCGAGACACTTAACCCCTCGTTGCTCCAGAGGCGTGGGACCTCTGACACGTACAGCAGCTGTGAGTCGCTTTGGATCAATGTAATCATGACCCCCCCCCCCTGACGGTTAGCGTCTTCCTCTCCTTCCAGTGTGGACGTTTCACATTTGGTTTATGTTGTTTTCGGACTCCTGCGTTCAGACCAGTTTTAGTATGAAAACACAGCGGTCTGTCAAAGCTCTTGTGTTTCCAGCTCTGACCTGTGAGCAGACTGAACTCCTGGCTCAGCCTGAAGCTGCCTCCTGTTTTTCGGTGTGAATCTGGCAGCTGGAGCTCCAGGATGCAGCGTGTGTGTGTTTGTGTTATATTGTTAGCTCACAGAGCCTCAGGATCCGTTCTGATTAACACATCTGTCGTCAAACTTCAGTCTAATCTTGTGTTTTTCCTCTGTGGTGACGCCGACTGTCAGAAGCCGCAGAGGCCGGCGAGGAGCCAAGACCTCGGCGGTAAAGGAGATTTCATGAGGACATCAGATCCAGGACCGAGTACAGACCGGGCTGTTTAAACTTCATGAACGCTGTGTTCTGTTTTCCTTTTGAATGCAAATGAGCTGACTTATCTCGGAGCTTTGACTCCCTGCCGGCAGCCGTGCTGTCAGAGCAGGACTCAGATCTGTCTCCACTTGTTCTAACCTGGTATTTATCTCCACCTTTTGTTCCGGCCTTTCCTCCTGTTTTCTTTCCTTCAGGGTTAATAATCCTTTTCATTTCAAGGCTTTGATGCGTATGAGAGTTAATTTCAGTGTAATTTTCTAATCAAATGCTCTTAATGTGCCTCAAACGGGCTTCAGAGTGACGGGAGCTTTTACCTCAGCTGCTCTTTGTTTCACTGCGGAAACATCTGATCCGGTTTAGAGAGGAGAAAGACAGGGTCATGGATCCTGCTGACGGTCTGACTTTGTCCTGCGACAAGACGCCAGCTAGACTCTGTCCTCAGCCAGGTCACGGTCTCCCTCCTCATTAGAGGGTTCAGCAGGTGGAAACATCATTTAACACCAAACAAACAGCTGGCCTTGGTTTTTTTATTCTCCTGTATCTGGTAACAAATGATGCTTTCGCCTTGAGATTCTACATTTACATTTATTCACTTAGCTGATGCTTTTATCCAACACTGCTCCACCTACACGAGTATCTAACAGACCCAGACCAGGACCAGCTCAGGTTCCAGATGTTTGACCCTCTGGTCCCTCAGACCTTGGCAGCTTTGCCTTGGGGCATGTTATCCTGAGGGGCGGCGAGGGGCCAAGGTCACCATGGATGTGGGTCTGCCAAGACGAAGGAAGGCAGAGTCACCTCATTGGGGTCCAGACTGAGGCAATGACCAAACACAGAACGCCAAACGAGTCCTGTGCCGCCCAGCTGGCATCGTGCCGCCTGAAGAAAAGGCCGCCAGTGAAGATCAGGTTCAGCTTACAGAAACGTTTAGTCACGATGTTCCTGTCTGTCTCATTTGTCTGGTGCCTGTTTTGGATTTGGTCTGCATGTCTCTTTGGTCCATGTGCTTGTCTCGGGTTTTGTCTTTGTCTGTTGGTTCTCAGCGTTTAGTCGTGTTTCCTATTTTAGGTTGAAGGTTGTCTGTCTGGTTTTGCTTCCTGTTCTAACTGCCCCTGATGTGTCACACCTGTTTGTCTCTGCGGGTTCACAGCCTCGTCTTGTCTTACGTGCAGTCTTTCAGCCTGTCATGGGTTCCTTCCTGCTGGTTTGTCTCCGTGTCTGTGGATTTGTCTCACGTCATTGATTCCAGTTTTTTCTCACCTTGTTCGGACGCCCTGTTTTTGGATCTCTTGGCTTTGTTCTAACATCCTTTAGATCGATCTGTTACCAGATCACGTCCCTCTAGTTCTTGTGTCTTGCATTTGGGCCAAATTCCTGTCTGAACTTGGCGAAGCCCCGACACATTTTTGTCCATGAAAAGGGGGACGGGGTAGTCGCACCACAATGATGAGCCAGATCTGCCATCAGCTGCAGCACATCTGCATCTACAGGAGCTCTTAGTCCAGAGGTTTGCTGCTTATTTCTAACATTTGGTATACGACATAGTTCCCAATGTGGTTAGACCTCACTTAGATCACGTAGGGTGGTGATGGCGCAGTGGATAAGACACATGACTTTGGTTTGAGAGACCCGGGTTCAATCCCCCACTGTGACCCATGCACCATTGTGTCTCGCTCCAGAGGCGTGCTACCTCTGACATGTAGAGCAGCTGTAAGTCGCTTTGGATGAAAGCTGAATAAAATGAATAAAGTCCGTCAGCAGTATCTGTGGGCTGTAAGTTGAAGTGAATGAGAAGAAATTCAAATTGAGTTCTGATTCTCCATCAGATTGAATATCTGCTGCATTTCCTGACTTTTTGAGGACATTGCTGCCCTGAAGACGTTGCTACGTGCAGCTCAACCTGCCCTCTACGTATTTGACCCAAAGCCTTTTCTAGGGCAGGTTGGAGGCGGAAACAGCAGACTGAGAGTCTGAGTTCAAGGATAGAGTCATCTCTCCGACGACTGTAGGAAGACTTTGTCAGACTTTGTCAGACTTTGTCTGCTTTCAGCCTTTCACATCTTGATTTGAAAAGGACTTAGAAATTAGGAGGTATTCACGAAGCAGAGACACAATGGGAGATTGTCTGTTTTGAAAGTGGCGTATATCTAATTTTTACACGCTGCTGATGAAATGTTAACATGCTGTGGCCTCACTTTGTCTTTTCCTCACACTCTGCGTTTCCTTCCTCTTTTGTCCTTCCTCCATTTGCTGCTTCGTTCTCTGGTCTTTGTGTTCTCTCTCTGACCTTCTGCCCACACTGCAGGGACTCACAACTCAAGGCCACATTAAACTTTTATGCTGCTAACAAACAAAGGAAATGGCTCCAGATGGAGTGTGGTGGCGTTTGACATTGGGCGATGCAGAGAACATCAGTAAGACAGAGAACGAGTGGGTTTATGATGGTGAAGTGCTGCATGTTTAAAAATGCTCCTGTAGTTTCTGTCCCTGTCTCTTTCTAATTTCACTGTCGTTGGGTTTTCAGCTTGCTTATTTCACAGCTGACACTGTGAACAGAACATGTTTGTGAGGAAGAGCTCAGTTTTTAGCTGTAACTGTGGAAAATGTTGGTTCTGTTTCAGAGGCTCGACACTCTTCATCAGAAGCTCCCAAAAACCACAGCACAGAAGGAAAAACAAAGAAACCTTTGTGTTGTTTTGAGGAAATTCAAAGTGTGATAGCAGCTCAGAAACCCCGGAGAGACCAAACCTGTCTGAGGGGAAGGAGCCAGGTCCAATGCAGACCAGCAGACAGGAGGACGACAGTAGGACAGACAGCAGATTTACAGACCGAGGACTCTGATGTTTTCGAAGCTGTCCGAGCAGCTTTGTTGTTTCCCGGCTCAGAGAGATGCTGAGGTTCATTATGAATTTCAGATTTTCCAGGTCTGTTTCAGATGTTCTGTACACACACACCTTTTCACCATCACACACACATCACACCTGTGATCTCCTCTGTTCAAACACACAGTGCATCCTGCAATACTGTGTGTTTATGCTTCATCAGTGTAAAGAGTCTGCAGCAGGCTGACGAGCTGGATCTATCCAGGCTGACAGTAGCTCCTCACACTGTTTGCTGTGCCTCACATCTGTTGGGTGTATGATTATTTCAGCGTGTCAGGATGCAACCCTGCAGCTGCTTTATACGAGGAAGCGAAAGAGAAAATAGGTCGGATGTAGAAGGTGGAGGCTCTAAAGGTCAGTCACGTCTCCTGGAGTTTGTTTAGACATAAAGAGTGAAGCCCTGTGCATGTAAAATGCATGAGAGCGTGGCTCGTTTGGTGTTTGTGATGATGAGTTAACTGAAGATGATCTGCAGGTGTGGAGACCGGCCTGGCAGCCCGTCTCACTTAGAAGCTGCCAAAACAGATCCCACCTGTAGGAAGCATGACGCAGTGAGCAGAGGCTTTTCTACCGAGGTCGCTCATTACTGGGCTTCATGTGAAAAACACTGTTTCCCTGTCGACGTCTTTGAATGATTCATTCATTGGAACCTGAGCCCACATCACCAGCAGACGTCCAGACCCTGACAGAATTCATATTCACAGGTGAGACGTGTGAATCGATCAGATTTCATTTCTCTCACCTTGTTTCTCATGATCCTTTCCACAGTAAACTTTTCCTTACGTTTAGAAACGTAAAGATTCAGGTTCATCATTCAAGGGAATTAAACCTAAATTTATTTAAAGTGCTTTTTTAAGGCACAGACATTTAACCCTCACGTGGCCAATCATGGCGTCACAGTGATGCTGATGATCAGATGCAGTGATCCCTGTAAACGCAGGATGTCCACATGATGTGGACGCTGTCCAGTGACCCAGCTGTCGTGTCGGCTCTGAGGCCACTTACATCACCTTTCAAGGGGTCGAAGAACGAAGGTTGTGCCGACACATAACTCCCAAATCGTCACATGGGTGTTTGGTCAAGACCCCTTGGCAGCGTTATTTTTGGTCTGTAGGGCTCTACAGTCAAGTCACATTTACAGTCACTCGTGTGGCGCTTTTATCCAAAGCGACTTACATTTCAGGAACAACAAGCATCAGCAGAGCATCAAATGCTGATCTACAGCTGACAACACAGACTAGTAGCTCAAGTTAGTAACAAATTAGTTAGTAATAAATATGCAAAGTCTGGTTGGACTTTCAAAACAAAAGTAGTGCTTTAATATTGTGCAATGGTGCTATTAGGTTGGTTTGAGACAATAAAACCACTTGATTAGGTTTAGGAAAACTTCAAAAACTAAAATCTTAGTCAGATTAATTTTCTTAATTGAAGGTGAAATATTCTTGTTTTTTGTCTGACAAGATATTTTTTCTCACCAGGTGGAGAATTTCACTTGTTTTGTTTGGCTTTAAGTAGCAAGTGAAATATTCTCGTTCTGTTGGCAGATAATTTTGCTTATTTTAAGTAAAATTTCCCCCATTTTAAAGCTTTTTTCTTGTTTTTGAGAGCTCAGTTTTTGCAGTGAAAGCATCATGGTTTGGCTTCAGATAACTACGTTTCTTATGTCACTAAAAACATTCAGTGTTTTGTGGGTGAAAGTCCGGTTTCTGGCCCCCCGTCCACCACAGCCACCTCCTTACTCTTTCTATTCTGTTACATCTCTCACGCCGACCTTTAGCGTTGATATCCGACGCTACAGGGCTTCCCCCAGTGCGTTGAGGGGTCCTGACCGTGCGTCCCATATGTGAGGACTTGGGGGTGAGAACGGGATGTTTGTGCCGATGAACCTGCTGTTGGTTTCGTCTCCATCGTTGCTCGTGTTGTGTTCTGCGCTGCGGTGTTCTGACGTCCTGCTCTTGACTCATTTACCTCTCAACAGTAAGTGTTACTAAATATGAGCTGAATATTATAATGCAATCAACCAAGTGCCACTGATGCTGCTGTGCTTCTGCGAGTGTGATGAGAATGTAGATTAGAGCTGAAGGAGCCGCTGCTTTATTAACGCTGATCAGCTGACCCCGACACGTTAACATACAGGACTGACTTACTGAAACACAGCAGTCCTCTAATGTCACCCTCTGAAACACTGTTCAGGTCACCTCCAACCAAACATGGACCGTCTGTGTTCCAGCTCAGGTTCTGCTGCAGTTCGTCTCAGACCAGCTTTTATATAATCCTCTAATAAGTGTCGTCTCGTTAACGCTGCTTTCCTACATTCCTCCCTTCCTCCTGTTTTAATCTCCTTCCCCTCCTCCTCTCCCTCGCTCTTCACCTCAATTATCTTCTCTTTCGCCCTCATCCATCAGGGATCGATGTGGCTGAACTCACTCACTCTTTTTCTCTCTCAGATCCAAACTATTCAATAAAGGCAGAAACGCAGCCGCATTGATCCGAGGTCCTGCGCCCGGCGAGGTCGGGGCGTTTGAGACGAGAGCGAAAGCAACAAATCAAATCTTCTTCTTTTCTTCTTCGTTCAGACAGAAACTCAAATGTTCTCAGGTCAAACGGGCCGAAGCAGGACGAGGGCGACCTCTGACCTCGTTACTCCCTCAGTTTGTCTTCTGTTTAAAGTCTGTGGGACATTTACTCTGATGAAACGCTAATTGTTTCTTGTTTCTTGTACATCTGTCCCTGATCGGTGTGGGCTATCAGGACTTTCTGAGGATGCACCACAGCTCACCCTGAAACTCAGACAGGCTGCAGGTCGGTCGGTCCCAGATCTTTGTATTTTGTAATGTGTATAACTTTATTCCCGGACGAACACAGCGGTCAAATCTGTACCTAGTTTGGTTCCTGTTACATCAACAGATGGAGTCAGTCTACATCATTAGTGGTCTGGTGGTTTGGGCTAACAGGGGGGGCCCTGATGGAGTCAAATTCCCGGTCTGAATAGTTGATTCGGGGGCTGCTGTGACAGAACCAGTGAATCTTAAAGGTGTTAAATGATATATCCTCTGTGCTTCAGACGTGTATGAAGCCGTCTGACCAGGTTTCACTTGTCATAAAAAGCAGTTAATTGTTGCTGAGCGTGTTTGCAGGTTCAGGAGTTTTCAGATGCCTGCGTGGGCAGAGAGGTCCAGGTGCTGAGCTGCAACTGTTGTTTTGTGTTTCTCTGTGTTTAATTTCACCTCTTCTGCAGCGAAGCTTCATCAGGCTTTAATGAGGCGAGCAGACGCAGAGCAGCAAACGGCCGAGCTGCTCCCTTCGGAGACTCTGCTGCCGGCTGTAATGGCATTTTAAAGCCAGGCTGCAAATGATCATTATTCTCATTATCGAATGAAGGGACAGGAAGTGATCCTGCAGAAGGACTGTTGATATTTGAATTCATATGACCAACAAATACACCCCCCCCTTCAGAAGCTCCACCCCCACATTTCAAGCCTTCAGTTGTCTTGTTTTGTCCATTTAATTAAGATTAAACAGACAAAAGAAAGTTGGTTTAGGACCAAATACCTGCAGGACTAATCACATCCCATCAGCCTCAGCTGGTTAGCTAATGTTATGGTGCGCTCTATTTAGCTCGTCAGGTCGGAGCTGGGAATGACATCACGACCGAGTAGATGGCGTTCGAGTTAACAAGTCGGAAACCTCGTTCAGAGACTCATTGTTTACAACTAGCCATGTTAGCTATTTAAAAAAACGCATTGTGCATCATTTACTCATACTGAACACACCAGTGTGATAATAACCAGTGTAATAATAACCAGTATAATAATAACCAGTATAATAACCAGTATAATAACCAGTGTAATAATAACCAGTATAATAATAACCAGTATAATAACCAGTGTAATAATAACCAGTATAATAACCAGTGTAATAATAACCAGTATAATAATAACCAGTATAATAACCAGTATAATAACCAGTGTAATAACCAGTGTAATAATAACCAGTATAATAACCAGTGTAATAATAACCAGTATAATAATAACCAGTGTAATAACCAGTATAATAACCAGTATAATAATAACCAGTATAATAATAACCAGTGTAATAACCAGTATAATAATAACCAGTATAATAACCAGTATAATAACCAGTGTAATAACCAGTGTAATAATAACCAGTATAATAACCAGTGTAATAATAACCAGTATAATAACCAGTGTAATAATAACCAGTATAATAACCAGTGTAATAATAACCAGTATAATAACCAGTGTAATAATAACCAGTATAATAACCAGTGTAATAATAACCAGTGTAATAATAACCAGTATAATAACCAGTGTAATAATAACCAGTGTAATAATAACCAGTGTAATAATAACCAGTGTAATAATAACCAGTATAATAATAACCAGTGTAATAATAACCAGTATAATAATAACCAGTATAATAACCAGGGTAATAATAACCAGTATAATAACCAGTGTAATAATAACCAGTGTAATAATAACCAGTGTAATAATAACCAGTGTAATAATAACCAGTATAATAATAACCAGTATAATAACCAGGGTAATAATAACCAGTATAATAACCAGGGTAATAATAACCAGTATAATAACCAGTGTAATAATAACCAGTGTAATAACCAGTGTAATAATAACCAGTATAATAACCAGTGTAATAATAACCAGTATAATAACCAGTGTAATAATAGTGTTGTTTTTGTCGGCCTATTTTAATTTTAGTTTTAGTCTAGTCTTTGTGTCGAGCTGTCATTTTAGTTTTTATTAGTTTTAGTCACGTTCATACTCTTTTTAGTCTCGTCAAGTTTCAGTCGACTAAAAGTCTGACCATTTTAGTCTAGTTTTAGTCAATGAAAATTGTATTCTCTTTTTAGTAATGCAATTCTATTTAACCCAGTCAATATAATATAACTACCTACTAGTAGTATAAACTAAACCAAAATTTTCTTTTAGCCAAACCCATTTCAAACAAGGTTATCTTATATTATTGTTGCCTTAAAGACTCAAGAACATACATCCATTTCAGACACGGAAGTGATGGAACGGAAGATGCACTGATTTGAAATTACAACATTTATTTTACCAACCAAACATGTTAGAAGTGCACACATATATATTTAAATAAAATAAATAAAATAGCATCACACGACAATGGTAGAAATAAATGAATACATTCAAGTTTACCATAAAGAGAAACAAGGTGCTTGAATGCTCGAGCAAAAATAACAAACTAAAAAGTGCAAATAAAATGTGTGTCTGTTACTTTCTTGTATTGCTTGTAAACTGAAGTCAGATTTTGCATCCTAAAAACTATTAAAAGATATAATAATACTGCGGCGAGCAGGCCGAGGGATGTGAGAGAACGTCGCAAGGCTGTGAGACGCACCAGTCTTGCATCTCTCACGGAGATTCTGTGTCAGACTTAACTTTTGTCGTTTACGCTAACTCACCACCGCTCTGCATAGCATCTTCTAAATAATGACGCGAGTGGGGCTTGAGGAAGTGACTTCGCCTGCGTCTGCGCAGTGCGCTCTGATGCGCCTGAAGTGTAAAGACTGCAGAAATATTTGCAAACACGACTAAACAAGACGAAATAACGGTATAACATTTCGTCTCGCCTCGTTTTGGTCAACGAAAGTGTAGAGACATTTTATCATAGTTTTCGTTTTGTAAACCACATTTAGTCTCGTTTTTATTCGTCAACAATATTGCAAAATACATTTAATTATAGTCATCGTCACATGACCAGCATTTACGTTGCGTCTCGTCTCGTTTTCGTCACGTGATAAAGGTTCGTTGACGACGATATTTAGTCATCATTTTCGTTGACGAAAGCAACACTATATAATAATAATCAGTGTAATAATAACCAGTATTTGTTGACAGAGCAGCCATCTTGGATCACGAAGCCGGGGTACTGCGGTTCTTCTCCAGACTTTCCGACTTTGAACTTGGAAGTTCTGACTTAATTGTCAATCAATAGTATGAAGCTGCAGTACGGAGGCTGCAGTTTCAGGACCCCCCAATCCTGGGACCTCAGTTCTAGGACCCTAGTTCTTTTGCGACAGCGCCATCTAGTGTAGTGGGGTGTAGGCACACACTCGGTGGTGGTTGTGGTGAGGGTAATTGGCCTCGGGGCGCTGGCTAGCTAGCCAGTCTGCTAGCCGGTCTCAAGTCATGGGTCTTGGAACTGCAGTTCCGGTCCTCGGATTGCGGTCCTGAAACTGCAGCCTCCGGTACTGCAGCTACTCATATCAAGTGGAACGCAGCATTAACATGCTAACACAACAAACTAAGATGCTGAGCAATGTGAACTTTATCCCTGCTGAGCATTAGCATGTTAGCATCCTGATGCTAGCTTTTAGCTCAAAGCACCGCTGTGTCGAAACAACCCGTTCTCACTCCCAGACTCGTCTTATATGGACTCATGGTCCAGAGCCATTGTTTTCAGCTTGTAACGCACCGGGGATCCCTTTGCCGTCATAGTTCAGCGCGGTGGGGGAAACCCTGTAGCGCCGTTTGTTTGACGGTAAAGGCGGGTTTATGATATTTAACAGAAAACACTGAGTAAGGAGGTGGATGGAGAACCAGGACCCCGACTTTGAACCAGGAAAACGGGGTTCGTGTCCTGTGTGTCAACATTAAATATTTTTATTCAAGTTACGTCAATTGCATAAGTTATGCAATTTACGTTGGACAACGTGATGTGAGTTAGCTTACGTGCTAACTGACGTACGTAGTTATTTTAACCCAAACCATGATCTTTTCCTGACCGAGTTCTGAGCCTAAACCCAACCAAACTGCAACGTTTCACGACTTTAATAACGTGCTGCTTCAACATGGCGATGTTTCAAAATGCTAGCATTTTATTTTGAAAGTGTCACCAGACGTTGCATATTTATTGTTGCTAACTTTACCGGACGTTGTATATTTGTTGTTGCTAAGCGTTGACTAACTAAATGTCAATAAATGACACAAAAGAGGCTCCCAGGTCGTTAAGAGGCGACGCCAAAGGGCCTTGATGAAGCGCCAACATGTGACGGCGGTGAGAATGTTTGATTGCATTAGAATCACAGATGCACCTAATAAACTTGTAACTTGCACTGATCATCACGCTGTGGAGACAGAAACATGTTTCCTGAGACTCAGAGCAGGACGAAGCTTCATGTGTTTGTGTCCCCGGATGAAGGCGAGTCCTGTATTCTCCCTCTGTCTTCGCTCCAGCTTCAGAGGAAAATATACCTGACTCTTTATGTACAGATGCTGCGCTGAAAACCAAACTATGCGTTTGGTTCACATGAAGAATGCTGGGGAATGTGTGCAGAGTCAGTGCAGCGTCCTCCTGACAGGCGGAGCGTCTGTAGCTGTTTGTGTATGCGGCTCTTTAATATTGCAGCTCTGTGTTGGCGCTCACAGCAGGAGGCCTCTGCATCTCTCAGCGTCTCAGCACTTCATCCCGCCGCTCCGCGCTTTAAAACATGCAGAGCCTGCCGTCACATTTACATGCTCATGAAAGAGCAAATTACTGGCAGTAATCAGGTCAGCCAGGAGATCAGGTGATTGCTGCCTCCGGGCCTTTTCACGCCGACGCCTTCACGTGAAAAACCCACATGTTGGTTTTTGATGAAGACGCTCTGCAAACAGAGTCTGGAGCTGCGGAGCCTTTTTAAAAATTCCAAACCAGAAGCGTTTCATTAAAACCAACTAAATTAAAGATGTTTCATTCTCTCCTGCTGCGCATCTTAATATAAAATAATTAGCAGCAGCCTGGCTGTGAAACATTTACAGAAATGTGCTTCTGACTTTTTACTCTGCATTAGTCCAAACGTTCAGTTTAATCCTGCTGCACTCTGATCATTTAATAAGATTAAGATTTACTGTCACACTGTTGTTTTACTGTCATCTCAGACGTGACAGATTTATAATCAGCTTTGTTCATGACAAATAAACAGTTTACCCTCGCCATGGTAACCGCACACTAACAACAACGCCACGGCTTCAGCTTCATCTTTTCTGCTCATTATTCCTGTCAGTACTTTGATCTCCTCCATGCCCCCCCCCCGTCACCTGCCGGCACACCTGCCCCTCATGTCCCTGATCAGGCGTTCATTATATACCCGGGTCCGTTAGTCTCAGTCCTGCCTGCTAATGATCGTTAGCTGCTGCCTGTCTGAGTCCTCGGCCACTGAGACTGAATCACCCCGACGAGATTCATGGTCCTCAGAGGATGAACCCTGATGGCTCAGGTGGTCCTGTAGCGCCACCAGCAGGGCGACACGTTGTGACTCAAACTGACGTCATTATGAGATGTACATTTGTCAGGTTTTGTCTTGTTGAACAAAACATCTGTCTGGAGGATTTATGGAAACTCGTCTTGGGACAGAACTTTTCCCTTTTTACGTCCCCCAGCTGGTGAAATCATGTTTCACTGCAGCATTTCAGAAGTTTGCATAAAATACCCCCGACTGCTCGACGGACTCATCGACACAGAGGGGGAGACTTCTTCTTCTTCTTCTTCTTCTTCTTCTTCTTCCGCCTTCATCCTGTGGACTGGAACATAAAGCAGCTGACAGGCTGGCAGGGCGACCGAGCTACAGTATGACTGAGGAGAGAGAGAGGGAGGATGGAGAGGAATGAGGCGGAGGTGGACAGCGAAAGATGGGATGGAGGACAAAGATGTCTTCTTTCTGATTTCCGACCATGTAGACTCTGAATCTGGTTTCTAACTGGGGTTTAAACTGAGCATGTGCAGGACTGGTAATAACCTGGGATCCAGGTACGTTACAGCTGGTGTTGTTATCTGATCAGAGGTCAGACATGAGAATAAAAATCTTTTACAGACACGTAGAAGAGAACGCGGTCTGAAATCTGAGACCATGTGACCTCCTGAAAAACGGATCATCCGTCTGAAAGGTCAAAGATCCCAAACCATCCCAAAGGTCAAAGATCCCAAACCATCCCAAAGTCCTCGTGGTCTCATCGAACCAAACAAACAACAAATGATCACAAATCAACTTTCCACCTCACTTAAATTTAATTTCTCACTTCTGTCTCAATAAAACAAAGTGTTTCTAAATAAAACGTCTCCTTCACACCTGCTGCTCCGGCTGAGTCTTCAGGCCTCGTGGTCGATGAGCAGCATGTTGACGTGAGCAGACAGGCCGCCCTTCTGCCCACAGCTTCATCAAACAGTGAAGCAGATTAACCATCAATCATTTGTAATAGTTTCACTCTAATAAGTGAAATCATTCAGCTCCACGCGTGAATCAGAGCCGCCTCTTCAGCTCTGAACGATTCTGAAAACCTGGTTGTGTTGTGGGCGTTTCATGTGTCAGAGAGGATCCACAGTGTTTCTACAGGCCGACAGGTCGTAGGCTGTGTTGATAATAAAGAACGTATCATGTAACGCAGCCTGCTGCTGCAGGAGGACTCAGAGCGACGGCAGCTTGTATTTGTAGTGAAATGAGCTCAGGCTGCTGCTACTATCATCTCTGTTATTACTCACATATCTGCTACGGTGGGAGGCGTCATGTTCATGTGTGTGCGTCGCCTTTTAAACGTGTTTGTGTGTGCGTCTGCTTTTAAATGTGTGTTTGTGTGTGCGTCTGTTCTTAAATGTGTGTGTTTGTGTGGGTGGAGGAAGATGTTCGCGTTCTACATCCCAGGGCAAACTTAGTGTGAGAGAGAGAGTGACTGAGACGGCAAGAAACCAAGTGAATGTTACATCCCCAGGCAAGTGTGTGCGTTAGTGTTACTGTGCGTTTGTGTGTTAGTGTGTGTGCGTTAGTGTTACTGTGTGTGTGTTAGTGTGTGTGTGCGTTAGTGTGTGTGTCTCCATCAGCAGTGCTTTAAGCAGAGTGCATGCATTAGTTATCAGCTCAGCTCTGGTTTCCTGCTCACAGCTCCTGATGAAACATCGCTAACGCAGCACACTGTGTGTTCATGTGTGTGTGTTCATGTGTGTGTGTTCATGTGTGTGTGTTCATGTGTGTGTGTTCATGTGTGTGTGTTCATGTGTGTGTGTTCATGTGTGTGTGTTCATGTGTGTGTGTGTGTTCATGTGTGTGTGTGTGTTCATGTGTGTGTGTTCATGTGTGTGTGTGTTCGTGTGTGTGTGTGTGTTCATGTGTGTGTGTTCATGTGTGTGTTCATGTGTGTGTGTTCATGTGTGTGTGTTCATGTGTGTGTTCATGTGTGTGTGTTCATGTGTGTGTGTGTGTTCATGTGTGTGTGTCATCTGAACAGTTTCATGTTGCTAAAATACTCTGTGTGAGCTTCCTGTGCAGAGACCTGGCCGGGCTGAATAAAGCTCATCGATGCACTGATGATGTGTTTGCGGTGAATGTTGGTTGGTCTGATGATCGTGGTCGTGTTGGTTGAACAGATGTTCGTGTCGTAGCTGCTTGTGTTTCTCCTGGCGGCCTCAGATGCTCCCCGCTGTGACACCTGCTTCAGGAGAGTTTTACTTCCGCCTCCGGATGAAGTCGGAGCGCTCGCTGTATTTTGGTTTTCTCTCTGTCTCGCATTGTTTCCTTCTGGCTCGCTTGGTTTTGGCGCCGCTCCTCCCCTGTTGGCTCTCAGCGATCACTCACCGGACCACAATCTGTCCCCTCTGGATCGTTGAGACATCTGAGGTTTGTCTCAGACGGCGTCCTGCCTCGGTCACGTCCTCCACATGGCGTGCAGGGTTCAGGGGTCAGTCAGCGTCTGAAAAGGGCTTCCCTCAGGTGACGTCCAACATCACAGCCAGAGACGGTCTCTTTGTTCTGACTTAGTGAAAGTGTGACTGTCGTCCTCTGGCTTCAAGACCTTTTCCATCCCCAGCTGTTTGTAGATCATGTGAATCCTTCCTGGTTGTAAAGAGTCTGCAGGATGCTCCTCTGGTGTTTATTAATAAAATCTAGCTTCCATCTATTCTTCTATTCTGCTGTCCGTCCACTGAGCCACATGTCTGCACACGTAAAATAAAGAAATAAAGCTGTGAGGAGCTTTTCTGTTTGATTTTAACCAGACAGTGAATCATAAATCAGATTCAGCCTAAAACTCTTTGCTGTGATGCACTTCAGCTTAATGTTTCTGTCCTGATGCATCAGATCAGTCCGATCAGCTGCAGCGTCCAATCAATATGACGGCTACCCAGTGAGGGGGCGTGTCAGACTTCTGCGAAGGATGCACCGTGTATCCTCGCTCATAACTCCTCAGACATCGATCCTCGATCCTCGGAGGACCAATAAGAGCTCTGGGACGGTCTGCAAGATGGCGGAGTGGAACAAGTTCCTGTGAGGATCGAGGGAGGAGACGACCTGAGACGCACCCAGAGTGCTCAGACCTACCCCTCCAAAGAGACAACTGATACAGTTGGAGAACACAGAGAGAAAAGGTGGAGAATCCAAACCCAGAATGACAAGAAGAGACACAGGTGACGTCAGAGAGACGAGCAGCAGGTTTCTGTGGGGACGCTGGTCTCATCATCACGGTCCTTTAACAATACGCTAAAATAACAAAAGGTTCCTCTGAAAGGCTGTTTGTGCTTAGAACATGTATGAAGTCAGGGTTTGTTTAGCCTAGCTTAGCACAAAGACAGGAAGCAGGGGAAACTAAATGTGTGGCAATGCACCGACCATCAGAATCAGCTCTCTGACCGCTTTATTCTGACCTTCATATTCTGTTTGCCGTCGGTGCTCAGGTGAGAGGAGGAGATAGATTTATAAGAAACACGACGACTCTGGTGTTTTTCTCAACAGCAACAACAGGATGATGCTGAAAAGGAAACGACTGAACAGACGTTACCTGTAAGCCAGCTGACGTCCTCATCAGCTCTCCATGCGATCAGGAACTGACAAAGCCTCAGGATAAACTTCTTCACCTGGACGTGTCTGTGTCCCTTTCTGCCTGTACGCTTTTTCCTCGACTCACATTATCTTCGGTCACTCAGCCTCTAAAGTTCAGCTTTCTCTCTGTCTTCTGGTCCAGTCTGGGTGAGCAAATGAAACCATGTCGTGTGAAGATTTAATACTTCATTTATTTGCCTCTGTGTGCTCTCGTGACCTGACGACATCCAATCACAACAATAATTAACCTCATGTGACATAAAAGATCAAGCCCCGCCCACCCCCCGTGGACCAGTACTGCATCCATCTGCAGGTGTTTGGTCTGATGCAAATAAAAATAAAGAATATAGTAAAGAGTTTAGTGCAAAATAAGAAATAAATGTTGGGTGCTTAACTGAAGTAAATAAAGTAAATCATCCTCTATTAGGATTTCAGATAGTGAGCGAGATTCACTCTTTATCAGCTCTGTAAACAATCTACTTTATTAGAATTTAAATATTTACTGTATCTCTGCCTCTGTGTGCATCAGAATCTGAAGCTCGGAGACGTCTAGTCGTTGATAGAAAGTCCGATCATCGTTTCTGCCTCCTGGCGCTCAGCCCTCCACGTTAACAGCAGGGAGCGTGTGCGTGCCTCCTCCCATCTCCTTCTTCTTAATGCCGCCGTCTTTGTACAGTTTTATGGCGGCAGGCAGCCTCAGAGACGGAGGACAGCGAGGCAAAGTCACCTCACATCACCCCGACACTCAGAGGGTGAACCTCAGACTGTCTGCAGGGAGGCCTCGTTTCCTCTGCAGCAGGTTAAGAGGAGCGATCACAGCTCTTTGCTCTCCGTCAGTCTGTTCCTTTACCAGCTCAATAGAATCAGCAGAGTCATTTCTACTCGTCTCTGCGGGCCGTTTCAACTCAAACACCAGCTCTTATCTTCCCATGAAGCCTGATGCCTGCTGTGCAGAAGAGGAAGACGTTCGGGTTTGTGGCGGACGTGAAACGCTCCTGGTTCAACCAGCAGAGCCGAAGATGAAGAGCCGTGATAGAAAATATCAGAAGTCAGAGTTACAAACCTAAAAACTGAAGGTGTGAAGCTCCGGCTCCCAGGGTGCAGTTCACTCCCAATCATCCAATCAGAGAGCTTCAGATTCTGCTGTGAAAGGTACATTTTACACTTTGTGGGAACCTGATGAAACATGGAGCAGTTTCACTTTCTGCTGCTGCTCAGTAACCGAGACACGTTCAGCAACAACAGCCGAGCTTCATGGGTGATGGAGGATTTTAGGACTCCACAAAAAACCCCAACTGATTCCTCAGAAAGTAGAGATGATTCAGATCCTAAACGTATAGGACACCATGACGGAGACTCCGGTGTTTCTGCAGAAGAGGAAAAAACCTTGAAAGAGTTTCCACACATTGATCATCAAACTCCAGAGGACGGGAGGACAGCAGCTTCCTCTGATCACACTACACACCTGTTCCTCTACCGGGACTAAATAATCGAAAGTCTGAAGAAACAATAACCTCACTGTCGGCAGATATCCAATCTGAAATGTCTATTAAAAAGTAAATCTAAACACAAGAGAGACTCTATTCAACGTCCTCACAGCAGCTCTACTGTTAAACACAAAGACAAACAGTATTAGATTTCATCTTGAGACTGAAGTTTATCTTTTATATGGAATTATACAATTTATCAAAACTTTACGGAGACATAAATTACAGCCTGCTGAGATGAGACTGTTCTGTCTGTGAGGATGACCATGGACGCTGACTGAAAGCTCATCTGACACGTCAGAAATCTAAATGTTTGCTTTCTAAAGTGTAAAAGATAAAAAAATTAAACAGCTTCACAAAATCTCCACCGTTTGTCGCGGTTGATGCGAACACAGAAGTCCTTTAAACCTGCATTCTATTTATCGGCCAGCAGGGGGCGACTCTTCTGGTTGAAAAAGGCTCCATTAATTATGTATGGAACAGAGCTAAGTTATCTAGCTAGTAGCAAGAAAGCAGTGAACGTAAGCTAGCTTTACCGCTAACATGTTGGTGACGATATGTGCGAGATGAGACGAGTTCATTGGCGTTTCACTAAAGACATGTAACTTTACTGTTTTACAACAAAATGCGACTTTCTTGACTTCTATTTTAAATTGACCAACATCATGTGTGTGATTCAGGGTTCAACTCTAACGGGATAAAAAGATAAGTTGTCTCTCACCATTCACTACCGTACATAATTTTCCAAAAATAAGGTTCCATGAGCTGGAAGTGGAAGTGAGTGACTTAGGCTCTCTATTATCTATGATTAACGTTACCATGGCGACCTGTCAATCAGGCTAGAGCCGACTTGAACCATCGGCGCTGTGTAAATTTAACCAGCGCCGTTGAAAAAGCTTATCAGGAGTCGGCTGTTCACTTTCTCTGGTGAGAACATTTAGTTTTCAGACTGTTGTTCTCTGGACAAACTTATCAGCCTGTTAAAATGACAGTTAACCTGAGTTACAGCTGCACCTAGCTAAGCTAGCTAGCTAGCTCCGCACACGGCCGTTAGAGCCGCTGCGTCGTCACTTCCGGGCGCTTCCTGGATGCAAAAACTCGACATGGCGGCGCCCTATCGGGCAAACTTGAGGCTTCAAAACGGCGGCCCACAAACCATTTCTCATATACAATCTATGGTCCCCGAAAGGAAGGCGAGTCCCCACAATGTGACTGTGTTCACAGATTTATGTCCTCACAACGTGAGTAATACCTGCACACACACACACACACACAGGGGAGTGAGGAGGGTTTCTGTCTCTAACAGTTTAATCTGTGTCAACATTAAACAGAATGGAGGCAATCATCTCAGCCAAACTAAAGCAGCTCTGGCACACTCCCAGCTAATCTCACACACACACGTGCACACACACGTGCACACACTCCCCTGTTAGACGCACTGTTTGTCTTTTTGGACAGCACACAAAACAGAAGAAGGGTTTCAGCCTCTAATTGGAGAAGCAGCTTGTGTGTGTGTGTCAGCAGAGAGCAGCCCGTCTTCATCCTGTAATGAATCCGTCCGGGAGGCGACAAACACGAGAATTAAATCTGTCACACTGAACCGGCGCCGTGAGCTGCTGGGTGTGCTCCGCTGAGGATAAAGATGAAGTTTCACGTTTCCATTTTCCATACAGATGTGGTGTATTTATAGTGTGTAAGAAAAAAGATTTTGATCATAAACATGTAAATGAAACGTGTCGACTTGTCGAACACGACCTCTCTGCAGAGCAAAACAAACTGCTCTCAGAGGGAACGTCTGCTCAGTGTTCAGCCTTACCAGGCTTCTAGTCTGAATCAAAGGTGTGAAGGTAGAGGCTCTGCGTGAATAAGTGAATCAGCTTGAATGTGACTGAGTGAAAACTGAAAGTGAATCTTCAGTCAGAGCCTTTTGTAAAAGAAGTAGACGTGGCCTGACCTGACGGTTTGTGGACGGCCATTTTGAAGCCTCAAGTTCAGCAGTTTTGCCGTCACCATCGCGGTTTATGGAACCAGATATGACCATATTTTGGCGAGAGAGTGGAGCTAGCTAGCTTGGTTAGGTAGGTGCGTCTGTAATTCACATCAGGATGCTGATATTGTCTACTGACAAACAGGCTTAACTAAATGTACTTACTGAAAAAAAATTTAACAGCGAGTGTCTTTCAGTACAACCGAATGCTGAGCGAAGTGAAAACACACTGTGAGAGAGTCGAAAGAGACTGAAACACCGACACCACCCAAAAAGCCCCCCCTGCTTCCTGGTCTCTGTTCCTCTAAATGGGACCATAATTTACTAAATGAACATCATGCTGTGTTGAAGAAGACTTGAAACTAGCGACTGAGACCATAAACTCATCAGGAAAGTGTTTACTGAGGGAATAAATCAGCTGAGAAGGAGAAACATTTTCTCATAGACTTCTATACAATCACACTTCTTTCTGCAGCCGGTGGAGTCGCCCCCTGCTGGCTGGTCAGAGAGGACGCAGGTTTAAGGCAGCCAGAGGTTCCTGATTGAATCAGACGATCTTCATCAAGTCTGTAACACCCGACCAGACGTGTTCGTATTTGGAGGAGACAGAACGACCAAAACACGTTTGTGCACAGCTGTTGTGCTCTCGGTGAAACGAACACCAGCATGAAGCATGTGGAGCTCGGTGAACGTTACTCATCCAGCTCGCTTTGGAGTCGGTTTTAACAGCAAATATTGAGATTCACGACAGCCCGCTGCCCTGCGGCACCGGACACATCAGGAAAACACACATCATGTCAGAGTCCTTAGAGTTTGTTTGGACTGACGAGGTTATTAAAATGAGACGTGGAGTTTCTCCTCTGCAGCGTAGCTCACACACTCCAGCTTTCTGTGATAGAAATAGTAACAGTTGTGTTTGCATCAGGGAGAGATGCTGCATGTCTGCTGTTTTGTCTTGTAGAATGCCTGCAGGGCGTTGTGTCTGAGCGAGAGAGGGAGGGGGGAGGGAGGGGAGGAGAGGGGAGGGGAGGGAGGAGAGAGAGAGTTTCCTGTGTCTGAGTTATAATAATGATTCCATCAGCGGTAAAAAGCTTGTTGGGGGTTTAAATTCACCATTTGGCAGAAAGACTTTATTTCCCCTCTGGACAACACACACACACACACACACACACACACACACACACACAGACACACACACCTCTGTCTGTCTGTCAGCCCTCCTCGGTCTGCTTCCTGTGTCTGGCAGCAGTGATAGCAGGTGTAGCACTCTGCAGTAAGAATGTGGAAACCAACTCCAGTCAGTGCTGAAATCACTAAATTCACTTCATCACAAACCTGCCAAGCTCTGAGTTTGAACGATGTTTCACTGCAGAGTAAAATGTCAGATTTAAAAAGTGAAGCAGTAAATATGAAGCTGCCTCCTCCAAACAATCTAAACAAACGTGTCCTCCGTCAGCCAGGTGGAGAGTGTTGGCGCTGGGGCAGCACGGTCACTCTCTACTCGTCACATGTGGACGCCTGGTCTGTGGCTTCTTTACCTCCTTTAGGATACGTCCACACTACTTTGTTTTTGTTTAGAATCAGAGTTTTAAAATGGAGTTCGAAACCTGACGATGACGCCAAACGTGAGCGTCTGCGTCATCGTTTTCACCTGTCAGCACTGAAGGCTCGTGCAGACTACACGACTTCCAGCGTCGGCCGATGGCCGTGTCGTTCACACTGCACAACAGTCGACTTGAAGTCGTTGTGGAGTTCAGACTACCTGACTGATCTTTGGACAAGAAAACATGCGCGAAATATGAAATGATGCGATCCTGCACACGAGCTACCCGACTGGCAAATTGCGCTAAAAATCGTGTAGTGTAATCTAAGCTTAACACGCCACGCCGGAGTTTAAAACCGAGTCAGCAGCATTTTCAGACTTCAGCGTTTTAGTCTGTAACGGAGGAAACGTAGCAGAATGTTTGAGTTTTAAAAGGAAAATGGAGGCATGTTAGTACGTTAGCAACAACAAATATGCAACACCTGGTTAGACTTCAACTCAAAATAAAACTAGAGGTTAATGTTGTGAAATGTCACAATTTTGGTAGGTGAAGGTAACAAAAGTACACGAATAGGTTTAAGGAAGAATCCTTAAACGACACATCGTGGTTTGGTTTAAAATAAGTATGTTAGTTCAGAAACATAACAAAAAACAATCAATGCTGACTTTTGTTTTATACGTGAAACCAACACCAGCCTCTGTTGTTTGACCCGTCCATCTGTCCCTCCGTCCCATCTGTCCATCAATCCCTCCGTCCATCTGTCCATCTGTCCATCCATCCATCCATCCATCCATCCCTCTGTCCATCTGTCCCTCTGTCCATCTCTTATCCATCCATCCATCCATCCATCCATCCATCCATCCATCCATCCATCCATCCATCCATCCATCCTTCCATCCTCTGTCCATCTGTCCATCCCTCATCCATCCATCCATCCATCCATCCATCCATCCATCCATCCATCCATCCATCCATCCATCCATCCATCCATCACTCCTTCCATCTGTCCGTCCGTCCATCCGTCTGTCCATCCTTCCATCCCTCCGTCTGTCTATCCATCCCTCCGTCCATCCGTCCGTCCCAAACACTAGGCCTCCTTTCAACATCGACTCTAACGGGCTTCCCACACTGTTCCTGAGGTCTGTGGACTGAGATCGAGTTGCTGTAGGAGACAGGACATGTTATTCGGGCTGTAACGTTGCTTTAAAGGTTGTTGTGCAGATGCTGACGCTAATCTGGTCGGATGGAAGTGGTTAAATGGTCAAAACCTCAAAATGAATGGACACATTTTTATGTAGTTTGGCCACGGCACATTTCAGAAGAGAGGTTTCCCTCAGGAAATCAACATTTTAACCAACCACCACCCGACCAACTGAAACAGGAACGTGTTTTTAATTTGAGAAGCAACAACAGAAAACCTTCTTCAGTCACTTGGACTGAAACGTGTGCACAACCTCTGAGAGGCGACCAGGACGCAGCAGAGACTCTTCACACCAAACTTCATGTTCATTTAACAGGTTTGAGCTTCTGGTCTCCATCTCTTCACACAGCTTGTGTCTGGTGGAGGAGTTTGTGCTGCACGCTGAGCTGCAGACACTCAGCCACCTCAGCAGCGCTCTTATTGTGAAATGTGTGGGTGCTGCATGACGGATCAACAGCGCACACACGGTGGAGGTGTGTGCGCCCTGTTCAGGCATGTTCACGTCTCTGTGCTTCTGGATGTGTCAGTGTTTGATCCCGAGCCAAGAATAACACAGCTGTCTGGTTCATGTCTGCCTTTTGTCTGAACTTATGTAACATCGGCTGACGACAGAGAAACCTGCACAGAGAGGAAGGCGAGCCAGACTGATACCGTCCGACCGGGCCGGACCGAGGCTGCGTTCACTGCCAGCATCTCCTGACCCTCAGCGGTTCATTCACCTCACCGCTGATTCAAAGGCTGAATGTGTTGCAGCAGCAACAGATCTGGAATACTTTGAGTTATCCAATCTGAGTTCCTGTAATAAACAACAACAACAAAACAAAGGTTCTCCTATTTGTTCTGATGGTTCACTGAACCAATCATGAATACAGCGAGTCCTTACTCTCCTTCATGGCTTCTGATCCATCGGTCTGTTTCCAGGGAGAATCAATTCAGTTAATATAGTTTTCGTATTTCTCCAGCTCTATCAAGCAGCAACCTCTCAGGTTCTGCATTAAACAGTTCACTCCTGTCTGCAGCTTTGCCATCAGGGAACCCCTGATGGGAGGTGGGGTACCTCAGGGCTCCATCTTTGGCCCTTTAGTATTCTCCACTTACATGTTTCCCCACCACGTTATTTACCTGCACCATTTCCTGTTCATTAAGCCAAATTAATTCTTCCCACGTCTGCGTGGCACAAAGGTTTTTTCATCCACATGCCCTGGATCTTATCGTCCACCTATGTCCACTGCAGACGCTCATCTGCAGCCCAAAATGTGTGCCTGCAGATCCAGTTTCCAGCGACATCACCAACCCTTAACTCCCTTTGTACAACCCGTTCGAATGGACGCTTGGCCGTTTGGCGTCATGCTTCAGTGCACTAGGAGTCAAACACAAAGCTAAAAGTAGGCCTAGTTTATAAATACCAGAAATATACAAGTGCAAAAATGACACTAAATGGTGCTCAGGGCTTTAAAAGTGACACCTGTAACAGATCTGTCCATATGTGACATGTGCACTTACCTGCACCATATTTAAAAACTCAAATCTGAATTATTTTATTTTGCTGATAACTTGACAGATAATTCTTAAATCTTATTAAACACTCCTTCTCTTCATGATTATGATAAATCTGTTATTTCCAGATGTATGTTTCGTCATGCTCGAGCACCGTGAAGGTTTTTGTACCTCAGCTTATTAAAGTGCCACAAAAACATAAATATGTAACTTCAGTTTTAAATGTTTTAACTTGTCTGATTATGTTTAGTGGGTGTTTCTGATCTCTGCTGTAGAAACCAGGACAGAGTGAGAAACACGTCTGAGACATTTAATATGGATTCTTCAACACAAAAACCTGCCTGATCCCAGACTCCAACAGCTGTTTGTAGATTTCTTGAAGAAAAGAAAAACCTCACTTCATGCTTTTACTTTCTGGAACTTTACAGCTTGTTTCATTTTTATTTTTTATATATATTTAGTCTTTTTCAGATTTCCCCATCAGCTGGCAGAACAAAGTTAAAAGTGCTGATTTCCCATCATGCCTCTCTGGGAGCCCAGTGTGGCTGGTGTTGACCATAATATCCATGTTATTCCGTTTCCACAGTAATCATGTTGCAGGAGCAGCAGAGTCTCTTTCATTGCATTCCTGCCTTTGTATTTAAACATCCGGGCTCTCTCTCTGTCTTTAGGAGCCATTTTGGACTCGGTTCAGCTCGGGTGCACCAAACACTGTCAAGCCCGGCGCAACGAGAGGCAGAACTTCCGGTCAAGATCGTCAAAATAAAAGCAGGCCGTAATTGCATGTTGGTGTGATGAAAAATGAAAATCCCGGTAGTCTTTGTGCCATGAAGTATTATTTATTATGACTAACAAGTATATTTACAAGTACCTACAGAGCACTAAAATGTTGCTGTCATGACTTCAGATTACTTAAAGACATAAAAACATTAATACATCTAATATGTTTGGGTTCTAACAGCACCGGAGGACAAAAACATTTGCTCTATGAAGAACCTTTTAAATGTTTCAGTAATGTTTTGACCTGAAGCAGGAAGGTTTCATTTCACAGCGTCACAGTGTAATGAGATGTCTTTGCTAGTCCCCATCCCACGGCGCTGGAACCTGATTGGCCCCCCCGGTGCTGTATTGCAAAATTTTATACACTGCAGAAAACCCACCAGAAAATCTGACCTTCATTTTATTTAACTGTTTTCCCCGTCGTCCCAGAAAATCAGCCGTACAGGTCGACTGTGCTGCAACTTACTGCGACACTTAAATTTACTGTTAGGCTGTGACCTGTAGGACCGTATGACGCGAGCAAGGACGTAGTGTAAAGAGCGAGAAAGTCAATATAAGGAGGTGGAGAGTTGGGTCACACAAACTCATGACTTTCACTCAGGAAACTGAGGTTTGATTCCTGTGAGAAACTGGGAGTTTTAAAGTAAAATGGTTTTACTGATTTACATAATTTACTTACTTTAACCCAAAACGTGATGTTTTCCTAAACTGTTTCACAGAGTTTACCAAGTCTTTATTGTCATGTGACGTCCTTAACATCTTTCCTGTCGATGGACGCTCCAACGCTCTGATGTGTCGTTTCGGGAGCCAATCACAAACTACTGTGTTGTTCAGGTGTGAGGACGTGTTGGGTTTGTCTTCTAAGAGTCACATTTAAAAAAAACATCATAATCCACCTTCAGTTATAATGTCCGAGTTATTGTCTAAAAGGTTAAAGAAACACTATTTAAGAAAAGATGTGTCGGTTGAATTTATGAGTTTTAATTAAGTGTTATATCAGTTAACAATATAGATGAGAAATCATGGCTACAACCTTTTTAAACATTATTGTTGTATATCATTATTGTTCTAACTCCATATGTGCGCCTTTAATGTAACTTGGCATCAGATTAATCCTCAGATATATAACACGTCCTGTTAACTTTACCAGTGAGCTTCATCTGGAAGCCCAATATTATCCAAATTAAGCCAACTAGACTTCAGAAACTCAAAGAACTACTAGCTGCAGTCTGAACACTGTGCACAAGCTGTTGGTTCATATTTACAAAGTAATGCAATGTAGGATGTTTATGAATGTGAATATGTAGGTATGATTATGGGTGTGTATATATTTAGATATTTATTTGTATGTGGGTGATCAAAAGCTGTTCTTCAGTCGCAGGTGTGATGTTCATGTAATCCAGTTTCCTCCTTTATTTCTTTGTTTCTGAGTTAATATTTGAAACGTTTTTCTTCACTGAGCTGTTTTTAAAAACAGGACTGGATCAGCGTGAGCCCTGCCGCTTTATTTTGAAAGCGGAAGCAGGTGACCTGGCTGGTGAGTCCAGCTTGACACATAATCCGGTCTGCTTGTCCCCAGCAGCCCCGAACAGAGAGAGAGAGCGAGCTGAGCCACAGAGAGAGACGGGCGGAGGAGAGCTGGTCTGCGGGCTGTTTCACTCCTCTCAGCGCCTTTTTCAGGGTTTATCTGCGGAACTGGTTCCGGATCTGTCGGCGGGCTGTGACCGTGAGTGACCCCGGGCTGAGCTCAGGACTGCTCCCCGCCCCGCAGGACTCTGGATCCGCTGGGAACTTCTCCGTAGAGCCGTGCGGGTCTGGTGCGTTTTGGAGGAGCAGGCTGCTGGATTATTACACAAAGCCCACCGGACGGACCCCCGGGCCTGGCTGCGGGTCGTGGTTTTACGCAGCGTCCCCCCGCGCTTCTGGAACTTGTGTTTTAAATGTTGGAGGGGGATCCGGGGCACAGCGGGAGGAAACCTGGCGACGCAGCGGCGACCGCCTCCAACTAGAGGGAATATGTGGCTCTCCTGGCTGACCTGGGCGCTGCTGCTGGGGACTCTGTGTGCAGGTAAAGGGGGACCGGACGGGCTGGTTCTGGTCTGGGTGTCTGTGGGTGAAAGGGCAGCAGGTTGCAACACTGCAGCCTGCAAGCACCAAATACTACCAGGAGATTACAGGAGGCTCTGGTGACCCAGTTCAGGTTTACGGGGGTACCGTGAGGGTGTTTAAATGTATTTATCTCAGTAGCTCCGCACATGCGGACCCGTTGTGGTCTGGATCAGGGACTTTCAGAGTGAAAATGTTTGGTGCGCTGTGTGGAGCGGCGCTGGAGTATTTTTCCAGCAGCACATGGCAGGACGCAGAGCAGGATCCTGCTGGACTTGAAGTGCTGAAATACTACACGAGCAGGACTCAGTGAAGTAAACCTCCCTGAGTCCTGCACACACGGTCTGTGTTGTGGATCGCTAAAGGGGGGCAGCAGACCGCTGTTTGTCCAGCAGCTCTGGGGAGTCTTGAATGTGTCCCGTGTACTCATGTAGCGCCTGAACCTGATCACAGCAGGTCCGGCTCTTTGTGTTCGGGTCCAGTCTGCATTCACTGTCAGTTGTGTTTGGCTGCAGCCGCGTGTGTGCGCGCGCGTGTGGCTGCTGCTCCATTGTCTGCTCAGGCATGCAGGCGGATCGATAACCGATCAGCAGAGCGCGAGCGTCAGAAACCACCTTCAGCTCTCATTTCCACCCCGCGCGCTCCTTCGCTCCGTCCACGCGCGTTTTTTTTTACTACGGCACGCGGCGGGTGGATGAATGAAGCAGCTCGGTCATGTGGCCTCGTAGTAGTGGAGAGGAGGCGTGTGCGCGTGCGTGCTGGAAAAATACTACAGACACATACACGTGCAGAAAAATCCCCATAATGCACCTGTGCTGCTTTGACAGGCTGCTCAGGTGAAGCCGTGGTGTTAAGACGTTCACCTGCATCAGGCTGCTCACCTGTGGGCTCCAGGAGGGACCTGTTCTGGGCTCTGATGGGGTTCAGTAATGTGAAGGGGTCTGTGTCCGGGTCTGATCCACCAGAGACCGGGTCCTGCTTACAGCACGACTGTTTTCTGACCTGCTGGTTATTTTCCTGGTGGGTCGGTTTAGGTCCTCATGTCTTGTTTTGTCCCACCAACAAAACCCAAAGAGAGTCACTGTTTTTTAAAGACACAAACATGAAACAGTGAACCGCTGATCAGATGAGTTCTTTGATCATCTAACTGGTGGTTGGATGTAGCAGCTCATATCTCTGAATGATCGCTTTCCTGTTGGGTTTAACGAAGCTGCTGCTCGGCCGGAGAGGAGAGACCCCTCATTACTGTTATTAAGTCGCTCTGCTTCTCTCCAACAAGCTTTGTTGGTCTGAACGTTCAGGTGCAACAGTCTCACCACAGCAGTTCACACCTGCTGCCCCGCCTCTTCCTCTCTCTCTCCGGATTTTCTCCATCAGCAGGATGTTTTATAAACTCGCCACAAAAACACACAACTCATCTTTTATCTAACCAGTTTTCACAACAGCAGGTGACGATTTCTGCTGCCGTGTCAGAACGCGACACAGAATCATTTTATATTACAGCAGTTCTCACTCTGTGTTCTTTAAGAGCACAGGGAGCATAATTTAATATCTATAGGCACTTATTTATTTTTATGTTTACCTGAAAGAAATTACACGTGTTAATTCTCTTAATTTAAACATTATAAATAAAGTTAGAAAGTAAATAACAGTTAAAGTTCTTGAATTAAAAGCTTAGTCTTGTAAATTTAATATTTGCTGGTTTATAATCAGAACGCACAGCGAGCTCATGTTTGTTTAAAGATGACACACTGCTTCTTCTTCTTCTTCCAGCCGCCGTCTCAGAACAAAAGCTTCGTGTCTCCGTGTTCACGTCTCCGAACGTAACACCAAGTTATTTACAGAGTAAAGTCAACGAGTGGGAAACACGTCTTTAGAAGACGACCTGTCGACCCGCCCGATGTCACCGCCTACATTACCCTACATGCAGCTCGGCAGCAGGCAGCTGGTGACTAAACCCAGAGTCTTTCACTTTATTTCCTCTGACCTCGTCGTCCTTTATGATGTTCCTGCGCTGATGTTTCTGACGTCTCCATAGGAACAGATGCAGATTTGACTTGTGATGAAATGCATTGCAGGGCTGACACACACACGCTGCTCTGCTCCTGTGTGTGTGTTACAGTACAGTCTGTACAGTCGAACAAAGGGAATGTTTATCAGCTGCTTTTCTTCTTCTGCTCACAGCTTCACCTCCTGATCAACACACAAAGTCCTAACTGGAGCTGCAGCTAACAGTTAATCTGTCCATCATCTTCTCCATCAATCCATTAGGTTAGTTTAGATTCAGAAAACGTTGATCAGTGTTTCCCAAAAGTCCGAGAAGACGTCCTGAAAACATCTTGTTAAAAGAGATTCAGTTCACTGTGACCGAGGAGGACAGAAAATATTCTCATTCAAGAAGCTGGAATCAGAAAACGTTTCTTACAAAATGACTCACACCAGTGAATCGATTCTCAGAATAGTTTCTGACGGGTTTATTGGTCGTTGCAGCTCTTGAGCCTCAGTGAGATCTTTACCAGAAGCCACAAAGCTGTCGGACCCCACAAGTATAACAGCCCCCCCCACACACACACGCCCTGCTGCAGCGTGACGCTGTGCACGAGGCTTCTGATCAATACTGTTAAGAATGAAATCTTCTGATCACGTGATTTCCCTTTTTATTGATCCTTTAAATCTCCTGAGATGAAAATAAGATGCTTCAAACCGTCTCCTGTCTGTAAGATGATCAGCTCGTACTGGAGATTATCAGCTGATCGATATCAGTAAGCCGATCGTCAGTCTGCTGGGGTCAGATACTCTTCGCCTCCAGTGAGATGAGTGAAATGCATCCTGGGAGTTGTAGTTGACGCACACAGGTTACCCGTATGGTTTGACTGTAGTGGTGAAAGTGAGGCGTCCTGACTGTGTTTCTGTTTCCCGAGCTGTCAGTGAAGTAACCGTTGGACAAACTGTGCGGGCTGCAGCTGGACTTTGTAGCGGATCATGATCTGCTCGCCGTGTTTGATGATCAGCAGGATTTGTTGATTCTGTGTCGGCCCTTTAAATAATCTGGCCCAGCAGAGAAACTCACGTAGCATTAACCGCAGGCCTCGGCCAATCAGGGAAGGACGCCAGCCACCGCGCCACTGTCCTCCGTGTGTCTGACCCCGTGAGATCCAGACTGCAGATTGACGAGGACACCTGAGATGTTCAGTTCAGGTAGCGACGCTCGGCGCTTAAAGATTTCACAGCTGCAGCAGTGGGAGCTTCTGTTGGTCTTTGCTGCTCTGAGATCAGATCCGTACAGGGGGGCCGTTACCTCTGCTGGTCTCCAGAGGATGGACCCTTTGATCTGTAATGTCTCGTGGTCTCTGCTGTTCTACTGGTTCTGTGAAGCCACAGAGGTCCACGTGGACTTTGGGTCTGTGCGTTCGGCTCGTACCTGCTGACAAACACCGGACCGGAGGGCGCTGGTGGGGTTCCGTCACGCCGTCGCCTGACAGAAAGACGTCCGGCGTAGGATAGTTTTGTTTGAGCCTCTCGTCATTTCTTTTCATCTGGTTTCTATGGCAACACAGAGACCTGCAGACCACGTTCATACGCTAACGCTAACTAGCTAAAGCTAAATGAAACGCTACTAAAAGCAATAATCCAACAGAAGTATTGCTAACGCTAATAAGGAAATCTAATTCAGCACGCAGGAGCTCCTGGGTGAAGGCCACCTAATTCTCCAACCGTCCAGCCCCTCAGAAAGAGGATTACTCAGGTTGTTTATATCGTGTACTTGGTGTTTGCACGCGCTCTTCGTCACACGGCTGAAAGAGGTCGCTCAGAACGTAAAGTTCGGTCATTTTAAACGGTTTTTAACTGCAAGCCAAGTCGGACAGTTTCTGTTTGAGCTTCCTGTCGGCTGAGACCAGATCCAAAGGTGGGTCCAACTTTGTGCAGCTGGAGAAAATAAACTGCGGTGGCCTTGCTCCTGCGAGGTTTTAATGTCAGGTGTCATGGTGACATTTTTGCAGCGCCGGCGATAGTTGAATAAAATTTGTAACCAGCACGCAGGCTTCTTCTTCTCCTCTGGATTTTCTGCAGATGGACTCGCTGCCAGCTCCCTCAGTGCAAAAGCTAATTTGTGCAGAACCTTATTTAAATTCTAGCGGAGATCCCAAAGTTTCCACAGACATGATGCAGCTTCATGAAGAGACGGTTTATTCCTTCCATGGTCTGCTTGGTGTAAATCTGCAGTTAGAGGCAGGATCTGTAGCAGCCTGTTGTTGTTGTTGTTGTTGTTGCAGGCCTGAATCACTGCCCTCTCACTACTAGACTCCCTGCAGGGCCTGAGCACCAGCAGAGGGGGGGGGGGTGAGCAGGGTGCATGATGGGGGATGGGTTGCCCGTAGCTACAGGCGAGATTTAAAGAGCCAGAGCCCGTTTTTTTCCCCCCTCTCCTCGCTGCTCCCCTAAGATTGATGACACGGGGTCAAGAGGAGGGGGGAGGGGGAAGGGAGGAGAGGGGGAGGTACTGGGTCAAGAGCAGACCCTGAGGGGGAGAAACCAGGTTCAACATGGTGCTGGTGGTGTGGAGGAGCTGCTGCTGAAATGCAAACCTCAGCAGGAATGTTTCACAGCAAACAGAGGGAAGCTAAAGCTAACAAAGCTAACACTCACAGCTCCATGCTAACGTTTGTTAGCATGCTGATGTTAGCACTTAGCTCCACAGCAGCTTCATTTCCTGTATAGAAAGAGACTTTCTAGCTTGTGATTTGTGATATTGATCCGGTCTGTAGATGGACTTTTCTTCTCCGGTGCAGCTCGGAGGTCCAGCGGTGTGTTTACAGCAGCGTGGACGTTTCATTACCCTCATTGCTCTCTCTAATATACGGCTGTAGCTCGGCTGACCTGCTTTCTCAGCGATCAATACTGTGGGAGGAGGAGACCCTGTTTTTATTGTAACCCCCCCCCCCCCAGTACACATACATCATTAGCTGGAGGAGAAGCCTGCAGAGGTTTCTTTGTGTGCTTTGCTGTGAAGGACGCAGATAAAAGACGCTGCAGTATTAAAAAGCACATTTAAAGTCTCAGGAATCTGTTTTAACAGCAGAATTTTTCTTTTGTGGTTTTTAGATTTTTCACGTTGTGCTGGAAACCAGCGTAGCTGTAGGAACTGGGTTAGAATATTAATGAGAGGTGAAAAGTAGTGCTGCGCTCAGCATTTCCTGATCCGTAGGAAAACTTTTTACCAAAGCCGACCAAAATGGGATTTTTACATAAATGTTGGAGGATTTCAAAATCTGATGCTGACATTTTGGCCGATATTCTTATTTTTTCCTTGTCAGAAACATAAACATTGTCCCTGATGTGTTCTGTGTAGTTGTGAGGCCGCGCCCAGACAACATGACATAATGTAGTTTAAAAATATACAAACGTACCGCTGGGTGCTGCATTTGTGGCGTTCCGAACACCAGTGTGGCCAGCAGAGCGCCCTCTGGTGGACAAACGAGGCAACAACAACACTCATAACGTGAAGGGTTTGTCGCTTTGTTGTTAATCTGTAGTTATAAACAGCTGTACTGATTTCATATCAGCTGATAACATCTGCACGCTGATTTATTGGTCCAGCAGCCAAACAAACTAAAGGATCAGCAGAATGGGAACTATATGGACAAAGGAGTGTTTAATTGTTTTAATTAGCTGAATCACCTGTGAGTCAATATTAGATATTAATTGATAATTGATTGTAAGTATCTCTGATTGAGGCTTTGCAGCCTTTTCCTCATGATGTGCTGACACTTCATCAGGTGAGAGATATCGTAGCTGAAAAGTCTCCAACTCTGAATGAAGCTGTGATGTAAAAGCGTCTTTACAGCATGTTTAAGAATAAACAGACAGTTTTTAAACATCCGGATCACTGCAGGTCCACTTCCTGGTTCAAATCCGACCTGCTGCAGCACCTTGTGAGGAGTCGTGTGAAAATCAGAGTTGGTCGTGAGCATTAAATAAAAACACGTACCTGCAGCAGGAAGCCGCCGCTGCAGCTTCACAACCAGAGAGGGAAGATGGAGGGAGGAGAGGAAACAGTTTAGATTAATCATTACATCTGGAGAATATTCTGTAAAATGTAAAATACATTTAAAACAAAACGTTTAAAAAGAAATAAGGTTTTTTATATTTCTGAATATTTAATTTGCAGATTTACAAACATCATAGTGAAATTGATCCAAACCAAATGATCATTACTGATCAGAGATTATTGCTGGTTATGTAAAACTGTATATTTGGTGATTTTGAAGCAGGAAGTCCCCGTTTGACTGGTCTCAGAGCGAATGTTCAGAGCGAGGCAGAGTTTTCATAAATTAGGCCTGCTGAGCCGCGAGCACTCTGCCAATGGATATAAACTAATTTTATGGCCAGGACTGTCGTCATAACACACACACACACAGGCAAACATACAAAACGCACACAGAGAAGCGCACACAGCCATTAGCGGAGAGCTGCTAACGTTGTGTTTATTCTGGCTCGACGACCAGCCTGCACAGATTAAAGCTCCTTCACTGGCTCTCAGAGTCTCACCAGCAGCTCAGCCACATGTTTCTGCTGTTTTAACTCCGCCGAGGCCACGAAGATCCGTTCAGAGCGGCAGGTTGGGGTAACGGAGAGTGGCTGCGAGGGTCGCAGCCGGGACTGTAGAAACACTGAGTTCTCATGTTATTTCATATTTTATATTTTGGCTCAGCTGATCAGTCAAGCAGATTTCTCTTTCCAAGATGCTCGCTAACTTATCAGCCCTGTCAGACTCTTTCCCACTTTATGTTCCACCATAAAGACGATGAAGCCGTTTCAAAGTAGTGCCTTTCTTTATTCATGTATTTATTTACAGATGAATTAACCTGTTCATGTTTAAATTAAGTAATAAAACACCGTGAGCAGTTTATGACTCATAGTCTGATCAATAATCTTTAAGATATTTATGTAGGTTGTGTGTTTCATCCTGATTTGTGTAATTCTTCCTCGCGGCGGTCTTTGGGCGAGTATCTCTGCAAAGTGAGATATTGATTTTACTGCAGCTTCATCATATAGAAGAGGATGTACAAAGATGTTTTCCCAGAGGAAGAGCTCCGCTCAGTAAAGCAGCCCGAAGCTCCGATCAGATCCGGCTGCCGTCGGTTTGTAACAAACTGTGGAGCCTCTTAGCGTCATAGTTCACCGCACTGGGGGAAACCCTGTAGCGTCATATTTAAACAATAAAGGTAGGTGATTATTAATTAAGAGAAAAGTCAGTTGAAGCAGGTGGTCAGTCGGAAACTGGACTTTCATCCTGTGTGAAACAAAAAGTCAACACTGAATGTTTTTAGTAAAATGAATTTAAGCCAAGTAAAGATCCTAAACATAACCAAGGGTTAACTCCTAGTTTTATTTTGAAAATAACTGGACGTTGCATATTTATTGTTGCTAACGTGACGACTGTGGCCTAGACGTCCGGAAATGATGCTAACGGGTAGCGGGGCTGGATAAGACGGAGTGGAGCATCTCACCCGTTGAACATCTTTGATTCCTGCAGCAGGAAGTTCAAACTGATGTGAAAACTGTTTTCGTTTCTCAGCACAAGTCACTTTAAATCAGTTTTTGTTTCACACAGACTCAGCTGTGCTCTGCTGATGTTCCCCTCACCTCCTTTGTATTAGTCTGAACCTGAGCCGGACGGATCCGACAAAGGGGGACGAGAGCGAAGACACATCCTGAAACCTTTTCGTTCACCAGGTCTCAGGACCAGGATCAGTTTGCTCTCTGAAACGGTTCAGCCCGTCATGTAGCCTGATCAGACCTGGACCCAGACAGATAAAGTGTTGTTTAGGCTTAAAGCACACAGTGAAACAATAGAGCGCTCTGCAGGGACGTGTCCAGCTCCTCCCAAACCGACCAATCGGGCTGCAGCCCGCTCCGTGGTCATGGTATAGAATAACAGCAGTAAAAGGCAGAGTGTCGGTCCGCATTGTGTTTGGTCGGCTGTAAAGTTTGGTGCCACGCTGTGACAGATGGGGAGGGGGGGGGGCTCCACGGCTCTCTTTCATTGACAAAGTGACAGCTCCCAGGGGCCCAGACGGCCCTCCTCCCCCGCCATTCATTTGTTTCCTCTCTCACCCTCCTCTCTCCCTCCAGGACCAGAGGAATGACTCCCTCGCTGCCATTTGTCCGGGGATGGGGGGCCCCAGTCTGGGAGTGTGTGTGTGTCCTGTCTGGTCTCACAGGGAAGACGGATGGGGGGGGGGGGCAGATGTTGTCTGGACAACAACAGCAAAACACACAGAGACCCTCTCATACTTGTGTTATCTGGTGGTTCCTCTCCTGCAGCTCTGATTTGTTTGGATTGCATCAGACTGTGTTCCTCTTATCAGCTGTTGGAACGTGAACAGTCACGTGCACACGTGGCCTCGTGCACACACACATGTGGGTTTTGTAAACTCGAGGTCTGGTGTTCTGTCGGCACCAACATGGAGCGACGCGTGGTCCTGCAGGGGTTTGGGGGTAGGGGTGGCTCCAGTGGGCTCTAAATGGGTTTGGAGGTTCCATTGGTGGGGTTCAAGTGTCCCTGACAGGGGTCAAGGAGTTCCTGAAGGGGTTCCAGTTTTAGTGGTTCTCGAGGAGTGTCTTGGGTTTTTTAGGGTTTTGTTGGGTCCGTTATAGGTGGTGGTCTGGTGGCTACTAGACTTGTAGGTTTCAGGCTGTCTCTAAAAGGCTCCATATGGGTTCTAGGGGGTTCCAAGGCTACTTGAAGTTGTGCAGTTTGTCTGTGAGTTGGTCAGGGTCTAGGGTCAGGGCTTCTGCAGGACTCTGGATCACGCTGTTCAGGGGTTGTTTTATGGTTTGATGTGCTTGGTGGTTCTGCTTTACAGAGTTCAGGGAGTCACTGATTCGTTCATACTGGGATCTCTTTGGTTCTTAAGGTCTCTCAAAGGTTCCTGAAGGGTCATTCTGAGCTATCCTTAAGGGGTTCTGGACCTCTGAGAGAGGGTTGTCGCGGGTTAAATGGATCCGTAGTATGTCTTCAATTCAAATCAGGGTTTATTCGAGGGTCCCTTTGGTCCTGCAGGTTCTTTGTAGAGGTTAGGTCATTGGGTTCTTGAGAGAATTCCAGTGGTGGGTGTCCTGCTGCCTCCCGAGCGGGTTCTTTACATCTTACATCTTTACCAGGTCTCATTTCAGAGCGATCTGTGAATCCTCTCGTGGGCTCTTGTAAATAATTGTGTGCTTATAGGGTTTCTTGTGAGACGTGTACGAGGGGTTTTGTAGTTGCCTGGGTTCTCATGGTCTCTCGGGGGCTTTCATTTATCTTTTGAACAGGCTTTTATGAGTCCTTCAGCAGAAGCGGAGAATGTGGTGAAATGTTTCTGCGGTTCCCGTCAGAACAAAGGCCGGTGAAGAAGAGTCGTCCCTTGATTGTCTTCTGAACGTTCGGTTTTGTTTAGTTCACGTTGGGCCTGCTGACAGATTCGCAGAGCTGCAGCTGTTTGCAGCTCGCAGGTTTACAAACATACAGATGTCGGCCGTAATTCAGATTCCACTACGATGAGCATATGTGCTGAATGTTCCCATGGGAACGAGCTAACAGATGGCTGCTGGCTTAACGAGTAATAAGCAGAAAGCATATGTACATAACAATACACAGGAAATCCACAAGGACGCTTCACACAGATCCACAGATCCTAGAGGACAGGAGCACGGCGGGACACCGGGGTGAAAGTAGAAATCAGACAGAAGGATGTTCTTTTGTTCAGACAAACTGATGTATCTCCCACAACATCAACAGCGTGTTTCTGAAGCTGAACACGATCGGTGTCTTCAGGTTTCCATGTGTGATCCTTCACAGGATGTACAGGCCTTCGTGTTCCCCTCAGGATGAACTGGAATATGTTTGGTGACATTCCCATCAGCCTCAGCGGCATTTACTGACTTTAATTAGCTAATGTTAGCGTGCTAGTACGCGGCTGTGGCTCAGGAGGAAGAGTGTTGATTGGAAGTTCGGCGGTTCAATCCCCGGCTCCTCCAGGCTGCATGTCGAAGTGTTCTTGGGCAAGAAACTGAACCCTGAATGTAGAGTAGAAGTAAAAGTGCTTTGAGTGGTCGAAAAGACTAGAAAGGCGCTTTACACAGAGCATTCAGTACGCTAAACTAGGAAGGTAAACATGTAAAGATTATCTGCCATGTTGAAGGTTTCATTATGAGCGTGTTAGCATGCTAACATTAGCATTTAGCTCAGTTCAGAAAAGCCTCCTGGAGCCACTTTGACTCTAAGTATTTGTGTTTTACTTTATCCAGCACCTTTTCAAAAAGTGACAAACTCCAAACTTCGAGGTCCAGTTACTTGGTTTTTCCCCAAACTTTCATCTGAGATTATGGTTGAAAGCTAGTAAGTGAAACACAGACAGCAAACCTGACAGAGATGTGGAAAATAACTATAATCAGAAAATGGTGTAGAGAATAAACACAGTGTTCAGAACATTTAACCAGCAGGCTCTGAGTTAATGGAACGTTTTTCACACACTGAAGAGAGGAAGTGGAGGATTTAAAGGAAACAGACAGTGAACAGGAAACATACACGTTTTAAATGTGGAATAACTGGAAATCACAAGTTACTGAACAGCTGACTGACTTTCATGTTTCAGCTCTTCAAATATGAGGATTTGTTTTGCTTTGTTTTGGGTTTTGCATCAAATATGAATGTTACTGAAATATTTTTGGGTTTTGAACCGTTGGTCAGATAAAAGCAGTTTGAGCTGTGGGAAGTTTTTTCCCAGACTGATGCTTGGAGTGAGACCGGAGCTCGCTCTCTCTCTCTCTCTCTCTCTCTCGCTCTCTCTCTCTCTCTCTCTCTCACCAAAGACGTGCTGTTTATCCAAAGGCTTTGCAGAAATAAAGAGATGCACGGTGAGTTACCTCTCTTTGTTGGTGCTCCCTCTCCTCGGCCGTGAGGCCCGCTGTCTCCGAGGTCGGCGCTATTGTCTGCAGCGCTGTGTGCTGTCAGGGCCGAGCGGGCTGTGATTGATGGCGCTTACGGCCGCCGTGTGTGTGCGTGCGTGCACGGAGAAGCGAGCGAGCGAGATCTGGTTAAGGACGACTCCAGTCCTCTTTCTGTCCTCCTCCCCCTCCTCCTATGGTTTTCACAGAGAACGGTTCAGCAGTGTTCAGGCTGACTTGTGAGGGGCTATAAATAGAGGCTGAGTGTTGCTGTGTGAGTGAGTGTGTGTTGTTGTTGTTGTGTAGTGTGAGTGTGAGTGTTTGGGGAGGGGAAGCCCGTTTTGGGATCCAGCTGGACGGCAGCCAGGACTCTGCTGAGAGCAGGAGGAGAGGAGGAAAGTGCGGAGGCCCGGTCACTCCGGCATTTAAAAATCCCTTCATTTCAGCGGAATCACTCGAGTTCATCCCGCTAATTCTTCACTTCGAGTTCAACTTTACTGAACTTTGACGAGCAGCAGCACACAATCTGGCACACGGCTCGTGTTCCTCATCAATAATACATTTTACTGAAGGTCAGCTCGCATCAGATTAGATCAACTGTAACGTCTCCGAGGAGGAAGTTTTCTGGGGGAAACACAGACATGTCAGCATCAAACGGCAGCACTGACACACCGGCAAAGAGAACACAGCAGAAATAAGAGAATCAAATCACAGAATAAACTGAATAAGGCTGCACCTTTACATGATATATGATACAGATACCGATAGTAAGCAAAGACTAAAAGCATTAAAAGGCGTCTAAGATCAAAGTAACTGTACAAGAATATAAAACAACAAGAACTTAAAACGGGCAGGAAGGAGGGTTTAATGTGTTCGCTCTGAATCAGCTCATAATCAGTCCAGGTGATCTAAACCTCAGTCAGCCTGTCCAGCACAGACTGAAGTGACTGTATTTCTCTCAGGTTTAAAGGCAGATGTTTGCTTCCTGAGTGAAAGTTTAAACTTTCTGCTCAGAACAAACTCTTGATGCCAAACAGAGGATCACTAATCTGAGACAGAACAGAATCTGTTTTCAACAAACCTGCACGAGCAAAATGAAGTTAAACCTTTTTTTCATCAACAAACTAAAAACCTTAAGTTCTAATTCACATGGATTAAATAAAACATGGACTGAACATCTCATATGTTGGTATAATAGTCTTTGTTTGTTCCCCGGCGCTACAGACAGGGCAGAGGTGTGATCAGCTCCTCTGTGAGCTTCAGATCAGGATGGTTCCAGACTGAAGCTGAGGCTCTGTGGTGAAAGTTCCTCCACACCTGAGCAGAGACAGTCCTGATCACTTAGATATTTATCCAGCTCACGAACTGCAGATCCTTCTGTGTGAACATCACAAAGGCGGTTAATGATATGGCTCTGTGTGTGAACGGTTCCCATGGCTTTGCATATCACATGTTGGCCTATGATCTCACTAACATATGCGCACACACACACACTCGGCCTGCCAGATGCCTGTGTGTGCGTGTGCGTGACCCCTGACCTCCGTGTCTGGGGCTCACAAAGGCTCTTAATAATTCGTATGTGGTCATTTTGCATAATAAAGTCTCTCACACACAGAGTTTGGAGCCATTTGCATTTCAGTCCGCATCGTTTCATGACGGAGACTCGGGAGGTCGGAGGTCACACACTTTCACACACGCAGACACGCACTATAGACATGTTAATGCGTGTGATGCGATTATGTGTCTGAGTTGTTGCAGCTGGATGATGTGGGTGTGAATCCACAGCTGTCTCAGTGTGCGGCGGAGCGTATGGAAATGTGTGGCGTGCGCAGTAATGTGTGAGCTGCAGGTCAAAGGTCATGAGAACGCGCTCGGTGTGCAGATGGGTAATCCGTCAGTATCGTTCCTTATTAATAAGTTCATATCTGCTGAATGTTGACGACACGGAAAACAAACTCCGGCGTGATGGGGAGCGGGGGTCACCGTGGAGACGTCGCCGTGCCAGCGCGTGCTGTCGCCACATTGTTCTAGAGGTTCACACCCTCGCATGAGGCCGATGAGCAGATACATACAGTGTGTGAGCGACGGCTGACCTTTGCTCCCTCACATCAGACGGACAGATTGAGCCCTCACAGGCCATCGTAGGGCCGTCACCATAGAAACGCCCCGTGCCATATGTGCGTATCGCGGCGGTGGAAGTGTTTGATATTCACGTCGTGCAGTGAGGTGAAGGAGTGAGCTTGGTGGTGTGGAGGGAAAGTTATGATGAGACGAACTTTATTCTGAAGCTGTTTAAAATCACTTCCTGTTTCACATTAAAAGCTTTCTACTGCCGAACCACGAGAAGGCTTTTATTGTGAAGCAGCAACATGAAGCTTTATTTGTCACTGAAGTTAGCATCCGACTGCTAACTCCTTCATCTCTTATGTCTTATCGTTCATGTTCCCCTCAGGATTTTTTGGATGAACCTACTCTCCCTACGTTTGCTCCCGTCCAGACTAAAACTCTGAAGTTTGAAAACGCTGCTCAGCCCGTTTTGGTTTTAAACTCCGGTGCGGCGTGTCAGTGCTGACATGTGATAACGATGACGCAGACGCTCACGTTTGGCTTCCTGACTGACTCCATCATGCAAAGCAGGAAAACGAAGCTGCTGACAGAGTTTTAGTGTTGGTGTGTTTGTTAAAATATTCTGTACTGTGTAAATAACACTTTACTGTGCGTGTCTCTGTATTCGCTTTGTGGCGACTCCCGGCCGTCTCCCGCCGCCACCGTCTCTCTGTCCTCCCGTGTTCCTCTCAGCAACAGTTCCACCTCGCTGTCTGTCCCTGCAGACAAATCTCGCTGTGGTTCTTCACCATCGCTGCTCTGCGTTTGTCTCTAGTAGAACTTTCTTCTGCAGCTGCAGAGCAGACCGTCTGCTTCCTGTTGACAATCTGCTTCCTGTTTACACTCTGCTTCCTGTTGACAATCTGCTTCCTGTTTACACTCTGCTTCCTGTTGACAGTCTGCTTCCTGTTGACAGTCTGCTTCCTGTTTACACTCTGCTTCCTATTGACAATCTGCTTCCTGTTTACACTCTGCTTCCTGTTGACAGTCTGCTTCCTGTTGACAGTCTGCTTCCTGTTGACAATCTGCTTCCTGTTTACACTCTGCTTCCTATTGACAATCTGCTTCCTGTTTACACTCTGCTTCCTGTTGACAGTCTGCTTCCTGTTGACAGTCTGCTTCCTGTTTACACTCTGCTTCCTGTTGACAGTCTGCTTCCTGTTGACAGTCTGCTTCCTGTTTACACTCTGCTTCCTGGCTCGCACATGCTCAGTGTACGTGAACGGTCTCATGATATGTCGTTTTCTTATAGAAGGAGAGCAGCAGCTGAAACGCTGCTGTGGCCGCAGATCGATTTTGTCTTGAAACAGAGTTTTGAACATGAACCATGTAAAACACAGAGTTCAGTGGAGAATATGAAGTTCTTACTGTCAACACAGGAGGTTTAGACATCTGACAGAGCAGCACAGTAAAATAAATATTCCACCTAAATCTAATCATGTGTTCTCTGATTCACTGCTGGAACTCTCTCAGGTCCTTTTGGGCTCGTCGCTGGTCCTGATTTAGCTTCAGGGCAGAAGCTGTTTGCTGCAGTTTAAATCTGCGATCGCTGCCAGGGGAGCAGGCGTCCTGAGGAGTCATGAGGATCAGAATAACCGGACCCATGTGTTTGTTTGTGGTAAAGACTCCGAAGGTCGGTGTGACTGAGACCTGGTCCCTCTGCGTCCCTGCAGCTTCTTGGTGTCTCTGCTCAGACGGTGTAGTTGTGGTTTGTGGTTTGAAGCTGCTGTGGCTGTAAAAACACCACAGCCTGTTTAGATCTGGTCTGAGGTCAGCAGATGGTTTCTAACCCCAAACCAGAGGAGGTGGAGGCAGCCTGCGCCCTGAATCCAGATCTAGATTGACTGTAATTCCCAATGTTGACTTTACAGCTCAGTGTGAAAAATAAAACCAGCACAAACGACTGGTGTCTCTTAAAGGCAGCAGAACAAACAGACTGTAAATGTTCCACCTCCAGAACTTTGCCAGGGGACCAAGAACCTTTTCAGGGGCTTCAGGAACTAGACCTGCACTTTTTAATGGAACAAGGATCTAAATTTAGTTCCTGTAGGATCGTTCCAGGTGTGCGAGCAGCTCTGTGAGGCTGATCTTTGATCTGCACTGTGTGTTGTTGTTGTTGTCTGTTGGATCCTGCTGTCTGGACTCGGTCTAAATGTGACGTCTTAGTTAACTGAAGGTAAAGAAGAAACAGGAACTGCTTGTTGTTGTTGTTTCCAAACGTAAACAGGATACGAACACATGGGACTTGTAGTTCTTGGTGAAGGTGGCACCTCATGTTAATAAGTCTGAACTGTCTGTTTAAATTCAGGGAGGGTTTTCACAGGCCGACGCGTGTTCTGTGTGTTTGTGTGTTGGTGTGTGTGTTCGTGCGTGTGTTGGTGTGTGTTTGTGTGTTGGCGTGCGTGTGTTCGTGCGTGTCGCGTTGCTTCAACAGAAGTGGTCTCGGCTTCCTGAACTTTCTTTCACTCTCTTTTTAATCGAAAAAGAAGTTGGACTAAATGTCAAGTGAAACACACACTGACAGCTGCCCGGCCCATTGGCTCACAGGTCTCCATGGTGACCACAGTCGACCTCCAGAATACTGATGAGCTACTGCTAACTGCTAACTGCTAACGGTCCTGCAGAACTCCTGTGTGCATGTTCGAGTACTACAGAGTACTACAGAGTACTACAGAGTACTACTGCAGCACAGCTAGTCGCAGACATCAGTACTACCTTAGTGACTGTCAGTGATCCCATCATGCAGCAGGTTTAAACTGAGATGCACGAATTACCCCGACCCCCTTTCTGACCTTCAGACTGTAGTCCGGCCCCTCCTGGTTCTCTGTAATGGATCAGGACTCAGCTCGCTTATAGAAGACAGTACTTACTGTACTACTGTTACTGCAGTAACAGTACTGCTACTGTTACTGTACTACTGTCAGCTCACAGCTGGGGAGGGGGGGCAGCGAATACTACCACATTTCTGGTTGCCTAGCAACAATTCATGCACAGATTGGCTGTAACATCTGTCACCATGAGCGCTGCCAAACCTGCTCTGTCTGCTCTTCATCTTCATCTTCATCTTCCAGTCAGTTTCAAACAGTTTGTTTCTTCGTCTCTTCCTCTGTTGTTCTGCTGCTGTTCTCGTCCTCAGGGCTGTGAAGTACATTTACTCTGTACTTCTGTTGTACTTTGAGTGCTTTTTATTTTACTCTGCTTCATGTACCTGTGTGACTGTGGATGATCACGCTGCTGTAACCAGTTAACAGTCTAAGCTCAGCTGTTTTAATAGATTTATTAAATGGTTTTATGGTTTGATTTCAGCATCAGACTGATGATGATAAGTTTGGGGCTCAGTAACTAAATATTGATCACATGGTGTGGTGAGAATCAGCCTCACGCTGACGAGCATCAAACCTGTCACTGCTCAGGTGATAACAATCCTCCACCAGGGGCTTCACCTAACGTCCTCGTCCTGAAAGGTTTCTGATCGAGGCGAGCTGCAGGTCATGTGACCATTTATTAATTGTGTTGGCGTATCAGCCGTCAGACGTTTCCCCGGTTTGATCGTCGCTTGCTCATTAAATTATCGCCGACGCCGCGTGCTCCTTGGCGTGTTGATGTTTCACGTTCAGCTGTTTTGTGTTTTATGCCGACACCATCGGCGCCTAGCAGGAAGTGGTGCGCGGAGAGGAGGAATGACCTCATTCTCGTGGGACCGTAGAGGTCAAAGGTCACATCTGGCGGCCATAACTTCCTGCAGCCGAAGCTCTTTGATGACGGGCGAGACGCTCTGTGTGTGTTGAAGCTCCAGTTACCTGAAAACGCCTCCTTCTCTCTCTGGGTGGGCTTCTCTCGAGGGAGAGCGAGACAGAGGAGGAGGAGAGACAGAAAAAGTGAAGGAGAGGTGAAAGGTGGAGGTAGCGAGGGAGCCGTCCTGAGCTCCTCACCTGTTGCCGTCGTCTCATTTTGCCTCGTCTTTCTTCTTCGCCTGCTTTGATAAGTGTGATGAAGCTCTAACGGCGTTTGTTTGTCTGTCTCTCTGCAGGGCTGAGCCACGGGGAGGCCGACACCAGGGAGTGTTTGTACTACAACGTCAACTACGAGATCGAGAAGACCAACCAGAGCGGGGTGGAGCGCTGCGAGGACGAGAAGGACAAGCGCTCGCACTGCTACGCCTCCTGGAGGAACAACTCGGGCTCCATCGAGCTGGTGAAGAAAGGCTGCTGGCTGGACGACTTCAACTGCTACGACCGGTACAACACACACTTTAACAAGAGCTCACCTTCCTGCAGGTGAGCGATTTTAATCCAGAGCGCAGGTTCACCAGGCGCCATGTGTGAGGGCGAAGGATCTGTGTGTTTTTAAAGGGCTCAGGCTTTTTGAAAGCAGCTCAGTGTTTGTGACCTGCAGGCGTCATGGCTCCACACTGGGCCCTGATTGGCTCCAAAGTAGTTGTGATGTCATTAACAGCCTTCCCTGAATCAGTGGGCAGAACGAACCTGAGCCTGATCCAGTACTGAGTGTTAGCAGTGATCCCAACATGCTGTGTCTCCTCCTGCAGAATCAGAGGGAGGTTTCAGCTGTCCACAGAACAGGTAGTGAGTGTGAGAACGCTCGTGGCCGTGGTGCCAGCAGCTTTTAGCAGCTTTAGCATTAGCTAAAACAAAAATGGTAACATATAATCTGGTTTCTGGATTTTTCAGGAGGACAAAGTGTTTTTAGGTTTAGGAGTTTTGGCCTTTTAACATTCTGAGTTTCAGATCTTCGTCTGCACTGAGCATGTCAGACACTGTGTGTTTCAGATGACATCGTCTGCGTCGGAGGGCTTTAGCTTCACCAACAAATGTTCCAAATGTACACGATTAATCAGTCATGTTGAAGCCACCGTGTTCCACTTCTTCAGACTTTGGACTTGATGTGGAAATGAGACGAGTCCACGGCCGCGTCCAGTTTAATCAGCCTTGTTGTGCTGAAGCTTCTGATGTTTAATAAAAGTAATCAGTTATCGATGTTCAAAATAAAGTCCTTGTATCAGAATGATTCCCTGAAGTCTCAGTTTAAAGGAACTTTTTTTGTTTTCAAAGTTATTAGCTTCCAATTTCCGACATTTCCCAGAGCACCTAAAGGCAGCACACAGTGAAGTGATAATTACAGAGTACACGTGGAGAACATCCTGCTGGCCGGTACGAGAAGATACAGAGCAAAGATTCAAACATGTTTTAATGCTGCTTTAATAACGAGTTCATCCAAAGACAGAAATAAAAACTGAGCTGCATGAAAGGATCTCTTCCGGTCAGATCACAGGAGCCCTCCCTCTGTCGGACAGTCGTGTGTTTTTCATTCCCGTTCAGACGTTTCACGCTCCGTCCAGAAGGATCTCCAGTTTCATGGATCAGCAGCTTCACAAGTGAGCGGCAGCAGCAGGAGGAGGAGGAGGAGGAGTGCAGCACTTTACACGATGCTGCTACCTCTGTTCTCCTCAGTAACCGGGCCTGAAAGATCAGCTTCAGAGACTAAAGAGAGAAACGTCTCTTTTATAACCAGAAGCTGGAGACGTTTCCGCCGACACAGCTGAGAGGCTGCACATTTCACATTCTCCTCCAAGGCTTCAGGAACAAACCTGCTATTTGGGTCAAACTGCTGCCAGACTAGCGGCCGGATTACTCAGCGCTCCCCAGACGCCGTCTGATTGGCAGCTCTGCTGTTAAGGCTCCCTCGGCTGTTTAGACTACAGCGAAGAAGACAGACGGAGCGGAGCGTCGCTCACCGTACCTGATCTCTGGAGCCGTCAGAGAAACTTCACTGGAACATTACAACACAGGAGATACAGAGAGGAGAGCGTCTGTCACCACAAGACGTAGTAATACGATTAAAGTAGCAGCTCTGATAGCAGCAGCGTAGTAATAGTATTAGATTGAGTAGAAGAAGAAGAAGAAAAGCTGCATTAATAGTAATAGAAGTCGCAGTGCTGGTTGGATTAATACTAGTAGTTAAACAGTTGTACTTGCAGAGGTAGTGGTAGTATTATTATTAGTAGTAGAAGAAGAGGCTTCAGTAAAAGCTGAAATAGCAGTGGTAATATCTGTAGTATCAGCAGGAGTAGCAGCAGTAGTAGTACCAGCAGTACTAGTGGTAGCAGCAGCAGCAGTAGTACCAGTACCAGTAATAGTATTAGTACCAGTAATAGTATTAGTACCAGTAATAGTATTAGTACCAGCAGTAGCAGTATTATCAGCCCGGCTTCTTCTGGTCCCCCGTCCTCTTCACAGAGAGATGAGAGGAAAGTCTGGGTTCATGTGAGGACAGGCTCAGCCTTGGTATCCCAGAAGGCTTTGCTCTGTAGTCACCAGGATTAGTGAGCGCTCCCTTTGTTCTGTTCCTGGAAGGACTGACAGGAGGAGAGGATGATGGGAAGGAGGAGAGGAGAGGAGGAGGAGGGAGGGAGGGAGGAGGGAGGGAGGGAGGGAGTGATCAAGATGGAGGATCAGGCAGAGAACAGATGAGCAGCGAGGGACGGATCCTTCTGAGACCCTGCTGGTGTGGACGGAGCCTGAACCTGATCAGAGGACTGTGGGCTCTAACAGAGGGAGGCAGGCGGATCTGGACTGAAGGTGGAGGAGCTTTCTGTGACGTTAGGAAGCTCTCCTCTCTCAGACAGAAGCCTCGTTTGATCTGTGTGAAGCTGAACATTAGAGTTCTTATTAACGGTTAATATCTCATTTGAAGGTTTTACCTTGTCTGGATACGTTCTTTGTTGTTTTCTCACAAAATCTTGTTTCATCAAAAAATGTTTTCTCATTTTTTGTCATCCATTATCAAAAAAAAAAAATTATATTATTTATATATATACATTATATATTTACACAGTCATTTCCTTTGTCTCACAAGTGTCTCGATTACACAAAACATTTAAAAACTTCTACATTTTATAATCTTCGTCCTCCCAAGTCGTCACCTCCACATATTCTGATCCGGCTCACACAAACACCAGAGTCCTTGCTGTAGAAGTTTTAGCCGAGAGCCTCAGAGGTCTGATGGGTCCCTTCTGCGTCTCTCAGGCAGGACTGCGTGGCCACAGAGGAGAGTCCTCAGGTCTTCTTCTGCTGCTGCGAAGGAAACTTCTGCAACGAGAGGTTCACGCACCTGCCTGACGCCACCGGACCACGTGAGTTTGGATTGGACGGCGCGTGTTCGTGTCAAATCTCTTTGTTCATTTATTTGTGCATTTTATTTAACTATGTCCTGGACATGTTTGTGTAAATAAACTGTTTGTGTGTGTGTGTCAGTGATCAAAGCCCCGCCCCACAGCGTCGGCGTGTTGAACGTGATGGTTTACTGCCTGCTGCCCGTCACCATGCTGTCCGTCGTCCTCCTCACCGCCGTCTGGATGTACCGACACCGGAAACCTCCGTACGGACACGTGGACGTCTCTGAGGTACAAACACACCTGAAACCTCACCCGCACTTTATAAGTTTTATTTTTATTACACCTGATTTAACCAGATTAAAAACCTCTTTTTCAAGACTGCAGCAGACGCATTAACACCAGATCAGTCCAGATTTGATAAGAACGGAGCAGGATCCTCCCGTACTGCACTTTGGATGTAGATTTTTGTTAGTCGGGTGGATACAAACCAAAAATAGCCTCATAAATAAAAGTGTGCTGATGATTAAATCTGATCCATCCAGAAGAAGGAATCATCAATCAGGAGATATTTGAACTGAGATCCAGAATCAGTGTCGGAGCCTGGAAGGTGCTAATGGATGAATGATCCTGCAGGAGGAAGGAAAGGAGAGGAAAGGAGGGAGGAGAAGGAGGGAGGGAACATTGACCTCATGTTGAACGTCTAAATTTGAAAGTGAAAACATGGTGTTGTGGCTCCCTCTGGTGGCGGGCTGGTGGTACTGCAGCTGTTTGTCTCAGGGAGGAACCTGTTCCTTTGTCTCACATCTACAAACAACAGTAAAACGAAGGCGCACACAGGGATGATGTATGAGCTATTCTAGTGTTCAGTGTGTTGATTGTTCCTCGCAGAATAGATTCCTTATATAGTTTTAACGACATGCTGCCATCAGAGCAGGGGCACAAACGCTTCCTCTTAAAACACCTCTAACGTGCACTTCCTGTGCGCTTCTTCTTTTTATTCTCCTCTTGATTTGCACTATTTCAGTAACTCTTCCTCCTTCAACAGCTCTCACTGGTATTTATTATCGCTTTGGATAAAAGTCTAAATGAGGAAATGTAACTATATTAACTCAAGTGCACTGCTTCAGTAGAACTTTAAGGTACTTTTACTGAAGTGTTTCCAGTTTCTGCTGCCTGTTTTTCTCTTCGTTTACCTGAGAGCTTTAGTTACTGGGGAGGTTACAGATGAAGGTTCTTCTTGGAAATTAATATGGAGGTTGATTGATTTTTAACCTTTTTGTCTTTTGTTTATCTCTATCAGTTGATGCCAAAGCATTCATCATCTTCTGACCTCTCACAGTAAACCAGTGCAGCCGTGTCTCCTCGTCATGTTTCAGAGTTTCTGAGACGTTTGAGTAGCTGAATGCAGCAGAATCAAAGTCTCTTTGTCTCCTGGTCTTCCTGCTGATGTTCTACATGTTATGATAACAGTGATGAAACCAACCCCGGCTCTCCTCTCTGTGTCCCCCAGGATCCCGGTCCTCCTCCTGGGTCCCCCTTGGTGAGTCTCAAGCCTCTGCAGCTGCTGGAGGTGAAGGCCAGGGGGCGCTTCCGCTGCGTCTGGAAGGCCCAGATTATGAACGAACACGTGGCCGTCAAGATCTTCCCCATTCAGGTTCAGAGCTTTCCTCGCTGGTCGCTCCTCTGTGTTGTTTATGTGTCTAGAAACTGCTTCATATCCTCCTCCTCCTCCTCCTCCTCCTCCTCCTCCTCCTCCTGACAGAACAAGGAGTCGTGGCAGAACGAGAGAGACGTGTTCCTTACTCCAGGCATGAGGCACGAGAACATCCTGAGGTACATCGCTGCAGAGAAACGAGGGAGTCACCTGGAGGCCGAACTGTGGATCATCACTGAGTTCCACGAGAGGGTGAGGAAGAGGGGAGGGAGGATGATGGGGAGGGAGGAAGAGGGGGGAGGAAGAGAAAGAGGGGAGGGGAGAAACAGGTTACAATGTTTCATCTGAGAAACGAATTTTCTGCAAAGGTCAAATCAGTTTTTCGTTTCCTTTCTTACGATAACGTGCAAGCTGACGCTGTAAAACCTGCGTCTCTCTGCAGGGCTCTCTGTCGGACTTCCTGAAGGGGAACATCGTCAGCTGGACCGAGCTGTGTCACATAGCCGAGTCGATGGCGTGCGGCCTGGCCTACCTTCACGAAGATGTCCCCCAAAGGAAAGGAGAGGAAGCCAAGCCGGCCATCGCTCACAGGTCTGCTCTTAGGTCACTGAAGGAAGCTCTAGGTCACGAAGCTTCACCTGCATTCGTACTGGAACTGGGTCGAGGTTTAGAAACACCCATCTCCACGGGGCCATCTGCTGGTCACTTTTGATATTTCCACATCTTGTTACAGACATACATTTCCAAATTGTAAACTTCTTCCATTACTTGTAGGATTTTTTAAAAAGCACAACAACAAAAGCTTTCAGATCGTCAGAAACAGCAAATTGTGATTGCAGTTAACAGTGTGATAAAACTAATCTGCTGTTTAGGTTTATATGTTCAGCGGCGTCTGCAGCTGTAAATATAAAATGTGACTCACTGAGGTCAGTGAGACACACCGAAGCTTCACTTCACCACGGTCACGTGACGTCATGTTTTGAACCACACCTCGTGTCTCTAAACATCTGGCGTTCAGAATCTGTACACAGAGTCAAAATTTATCGAAGCGTCCTGTCTGTAGAAATTCCTGTCAGGGTTTTGGATCATGAGACCTCACTGAGCCAAGGTCGCCTCTGATTGGCTCCCAGATTCTTTATCAGGATGTCTGGAAACTACTGAGGTGCTGAAGTGAAGCTTTGATTCTGTAGAACAAATACATGTTTATCTCTTCATCTCAGCAGGACAGCTGGTAAAAGTTGTTAAAAGTTGTTTGGTGGTGAAGTTAAGGCCTCGTGTTCACGGTGCGTTTGTGTGCCAGTAGAAAAATAGGAAACCGTATGATAGCTTGTATAGTTTGTTCTGGTTTGATGTACTCGACTCTCTCTGTGTCTCTAAGGGATTTTAAGAGTAAGAACATCATGCTGCGTTCAGACCTCACGGCGGTGATCGGGGACTTCGGTCTCGCCGTTTCCTTCGAGCCGGGGAAACCACCTGGAGAGACGCACGGACAGGTGAGCTGCTCTGAGCGCAGGTGTTGTTTCTGTTGATGTGTTAATGACTGACCTCAGATGACAGGAGCCAGGTTTTGATACGCAAGGCATTGTGGGACATGTGAGGGGTTAGTTTGTCTCACATACTTGGTGTGTGTCTGCAGGTCGGGACCAGGCGTTACATGGCTCCAGAGGTTTTAGAAGGAGCCATCAACTTCCAGCGAGACGCCTTCCTCCGAATCGACATGTACGCCGTGGGTCTGGTTCTGTGGGAGCTGGTGTCGCGCTGCAGGGCTGCTGACGGTAACACACACACACTTTATCTCAAACACTTCCCGCCTGTGCAGCTGGAAAAAGCAGCAGCTGCGGTCCGTTAAAGTACCAGTTTATCCAGTGGAGGAAGAAGCACCAAGACCTCCAGAGAGGCTTCTGTGTAAAGTTCTTCAGTAAAGGAACTGAACCAGCTCCAGCAGACTGAATCACTGAGCAGATTTCACTGCATCACTTCTGTCTGCACTATTTTAAACTGTGATCTCAGCAGGTGTGAAAGAAAAGCTTGTGTCTTTATGAAAGCTGATACACCCTGACTCTCTCTCTCTCTCTGAGATTCAGGTCCGGTGGACGAGTACATGCTGCCGTTCGAGGACGAGGTCGGTCAGCATCCGTCGCTGGAGGACCTGCAGGAAGTCGTCGTACACAAGAAGATGAGACCGGCCTTCAAAGAGCTCTGGCTCAAACACAGCGTGAGTGTGTGCGCACACAAACACACACGTTCACTCAGTGGCCACTTTATTAGGAACTCCTAGCTGAACCCAGCAGGCCTGAAACAAGTCCTCCTCCATGAGAGTTACAATGATCAGTGAATCTGTTTGTTGACGTCTGATCTCAGTCAGATCACCGGATTAAATATTGGTCCAGAAAAGTTGGGATATTTTCTAAAATTCAATTAAAACAAAATTCTGGGATGAACCTTTATTTAACTAACAAAATGTTAAATAGTTTTACTGATCAGTGTGATTGTCCATCAGTCCATCCATCTTCAACCGCCACATTAACCAGATCTGACTGGGTGATCCTGAGCCGTTCTGGTCCCGGGCCACTGTGGAGATATAACCCACTTAGTCCTGGGTCTTCCTCAAGACCGAGGCCTTAAGGGGCAACTCTAAATTGTTGTTGTATTTGCAGACCGAGCCTTCGGCCATTAAACTGGGCAGTGAAACTACTGAAAATCTTTTCTTTTGTCAGTTAAATAAAGGTACACATGCTGCTGTACCCCTGTTTCTATTATTTTGTCCATTCATTTCTATCAGTGAGGGTGCACTAAATAACTAAACACCTCAGTATAACAAAATACAGCCTTTTAATAGCCTGGGACACTGTGATACAAATATTTACTGCTATTTTAGGATCAGTCTGTTCATCAGTTAATTGAGAAAGTAATCAGCCAGTGAAAATTATTTAAAAACATCCTTAATGATTGTCTGCCTTTCACAATACAAATATTTGTAATAACAATTTAAATGTTTGTGCCTTTATGTTGAAGTCTCATAATATTAGAAGAATCAAACATTTTGGTGCTGTGACGTCGTTAGAAAAGAGCGACTGAGTCTGAAGGTGTGTCCTGGTGCTGCTGTCTGCAGGGCCTGGCTCACGTCTGTGAGACGGTGGAGGAGTGCTGGGATCACGACGCCGAGGCTCGATTGTCGGCCGGCTGCGTGGAGGAGAGGATCTCCCAGATCCGCCGCCTCACCGCCGCCATCGCCCCGCCTACCTCCGACCACCACGCCCTGCTGGTCTCCTCGCTCGCGCCTGTTACTATGGTAACCAATGTGGACCTACCGCCCAAAGAGTCCAGTATATGAGGAGAAAACCTGAAGAAAACACACATAAAAAAACTTGTTTTTGAGGCCTGACGTTGCCGGTGATTTCCCCGAAGCTCGGTTCAACTTCCTGTGAAAACAACCGAAACACACACACACACACACACATCATCTTTTCTCAGCGGAGTTTTACAACCTAAATCACAAGTACGACGTGAACGCAGCTGCTATTTGATCTCTTTGGACTTTTTGGACTCTTAATCTTCTGTTCTTCGTCCATGTGGACAAATATTACCAGCACACGTCCTCGTTTGCCTCAGTTTTTTTTCTTTTTTTAAAATGATATATATATATAATTTGTGTCTTTTTTTAACCGATGGTGTGTTTTATGTGAAAACCAACATACACACACGGGAAAACCCAACAGTGAAACGCGTTCAGGTCCCGACTCAGTGAATGCTCTTCTATCTCCAGGTACCTCAGCGACGACTTTCATTACTTTCGCAAATTTTTTTAACCATTTTCTTCCTTTCTTCTTCTCTCTGCTGACTTCTCCTACTCCTTCTCTGGATCGGGACTCCAATCCACCTTCCTGGAAACTCTGCAACCACCTACATCAGCCTACCGTTGGGATTAATTTCACTACAATGCTGCAAAACCCCTGTAGGGTTGTAACGCAATGACTGTTACACAACAAATAGCAACAGCAAACCTTACAACATCTGTTTTTCTACCTTTCCTTGGACTTATTTCTGTGACCACACGCTACTATTCACACACGACAAACCTTCGGATCCAACGGGTTGTATCCAAAAACACAGGAAACAGGACGTGATGTCAGAGGGAACGAGGCGAAAAACAAACATCGGAAAGACTGGACAGTGTCTGTTTTTGATGTTAAGGTTTCCGTTTTCTCTCTCTCTCTCGTTCTTTGTTATAATTTGAGGTTGAAGACTGAGAGACGTCTGACAGGACGGCTTTTCAGGAACCAGGAGGCAAACGTCTTGCATGCAGAGATTTGATTGGCTGACTGCGATCAACCGCAGTATTTTGGTTGGCTCGGAAATAAAACTTCTCAGGTAACCAGGTCTACAGGAGGGGTTGGGGGAGGGAATTCGATGTGACGCGCCGCAGTCGGGAGAGATGGGGCGGGGCCAACAGCTGGTGGGAGTGGGCTTATCTGAGGGTGCTAAAAGCCTATTGGCTGTCCTGAATATGTAAATTTGCAAGGTGCCCAAACAAGGGGAAACACGTTACCCTTGAAATGGTGCAAGACCTCATGATGCATAGAGTAGTTCATGCATTCAGGTCAGTGTGAGTGAGCGAGAGTGAGTGAGTGAGAGAATGAGTGTGCGAGAGTGAATGAGCGAGCGAGTGAGTGAGTGAGTGAGAGTGTGGTACAATGTGAACACAACAGTCACATGATGTGACGCAAGACTTCTTGTTTCTATTTTGATTTTTATACTGTACGTGCTGATTGTTTTATTTTCTCAGTCTGTGTTTCCTGGAGGTGAGTGAGGCGCCTGTGACCTTTGACCTCATCAGGTCTGTTACATTTCAGCATCGCCGCCTTCTGGTAGAGCAGCAACACTGGTTTATTAGCTCTTTAGCTGTTTAACATTTACATGTTACCTGTGTTTGTCTGTCTGGTATCAGGACGTCTCTTCGTGTTCAGACTCAAACCATCACTGAATGTCTCACCCGTCCAGTTTCTCACAGCCTGATGTCTCGTCTTCCTCTGAGCCATAGAAACCATTAAAGCCATCAGTGACCCTCGCTGCTGCTCTGGCTGACATGTTCCTTTATCACCATTAACACACACACTTTATTCAGCCCTGCTGCCACAAATACTCACCAGAGCACCAGATGTGGATTCATTTGTCCCCCGTCTGATTTGTCTGATAGAAACTACACCGATCAGCTGTTTGCCTTTTAAAACATGAAACTATTCATCTCTGAAGTGTTTTTAAAGATTTACACCTTCAGGAAGAACAAACGGGCTCCGAGCTGAAAGCCGTAGACAGGATGTGGGACATGTTGCTAGTTTGAGTCTGAACATGAGATTTGGTGACAATAACCTCCCTGATGACGTGAAGGTGGAACCTTCCATCGCGTTTGACTTTTGTCACTAAGCCCCGCCTCCTCCAGTATATTTCTAGAGAACGTCAGTGATGCTGCGGTGTTGCAGCCTGGTGGTTGGCTCAGGTCAAAGGTCATCAGTCGCCTCCTTACTTGCCTCTTCTCTTGTTGTTTTTTTCCTTAAACCGGGACCAAACCTGGGGCGTCCGTGCTGCCTCAGAAACCGGCTTAAAAGAGGCCAGTGGAGAAACGGCTTCATTCTTTGTGTTAAAACACGAGCGTCATTGCTAACAATAAGACCTGGACACAAAATGTTGTTTTTAATTGTTGTACTTGCATGTTTTTTGTGTTTATGTCCCTTCTGTGATGCCATACATGTAACAGTGAATGTCTACGATGATGCTGCTGCTCACCATGATGATGATGATGATGATGATGATGATGATGATTCAAACTCAAAGATGAATATATTTCTGTATATTCCTTTTTATTAATTTGACTTTCGGTGCATTGAACACATGCAACTCTCTGTCTTTGTACGAAGTCAGTGAGGCGAGAGGAGGCGTTCGAGGAGCGTCGGGCGTTCGGGCGCGTGAAAGAGAACGAAGACTAATAAACGAGTGGAAAAGAAAAAACACGTCAAAACAATATACTGCTCATGAACCACAGATCACCTCAGTACACCAGAAATACCTCAGAAGACTTTTCTACGTGTTAGTTTCTATATTTTATTAGTTAATGACTTGTAGTCGCGTAATATTTTATCGTGAGCTTTTTATTCTTTGTTGTTTTCTTTTGAATTGACTCTTTGATTAGAGAGGTTCATTTTTTACTTTACGTAAAATCTCCAAACTGATCGAAGAAGAAACGTCAGCAGGTCACAGCGAGACTCGAACCTCCACGTTGTAAATAGAGTTTTTGTTTTTAGACTGAACTGAACTGCCGATATCAGAAAAGCACCTGGACTGAGCTGGACTTCTTCTTCATCCTGTCTCCTTGTGACCTTCCTTCTCTTCACCTTTCGTCTCCTTCACTTCACTTATTGTTTCCTTCTCTCACCTGGTTTCTTTTCTCCTTTCTCAGCCTCTCCTTGTGTCTGAATCTGAACTCTTAACGCTTGTTTCCTTACCTTCTATAATCTCTGCTACCTCTTTCCTTTCCTTTCCTCTTCTCATCTGTTTGTCGTCTTGTCTCCTTTCTTTTTTTGTCCTCACCTGACAATATTTTGCCTTCCTCTGTGATCCTTTCACCTCATCTCCTTTTTATCTCTTTACATCGTTTTGTCTTCTCTCTCTCTCGTCTCCAGTTCCATCAAACGAATCCTCGTTTCTTTCCTCTTCGCCCCGTTTCATTTCTCCTCTCTTTATTCTGTCCTTCATCACCAGCCTTCACCTTCACTTCCGTCCGTCCTTCTGTAAATATAAAGTTTTCACACCACAGGACGTTTCTATGAAAAGACATTTAGAATAACTGATTCAAACTAAAGAAAATGACTCGGTTTGATGACAGTTGGGTAAAATCATGGTTGATTAAATGAACCAAACTTGTGTTGGATGACACAGATCTTAGATACTTACTGCTGGCAATAACTTAAACTCTTGAAACAGTATTCTGAATGTATTTTTGAACCCTTATCCACCTCGACGCGACACATAAGCTTCACAGACGATGAACAGACCGACTGACTCAGATCCAGGTGTTTCCAGGTGTTTCCAGGAACATATTACCTCATTAGAGCCACACAGGCAGAAACAGTATGCGAGGACCGCGACGTTGGGAAGACCAGGGCGACGTTATCGTTCAGGGTTTGGGGAGGAGAAACGCAGGATCCTTTTCACAGGACTAGAAACCAAAATCCTTAACAAAAAGCTCACCTGTCGTTCACATCAACATTTTAGAGGAAACATCGACCAGAAACATGTCACACTGTGGGGGGAGGCGGGGCATAGAGATCAGGAAGGTTATAAAATCTGTCAGCATTGTTAGCATCACACAGTGGCTAAAACAAAAAGAGGGGACCAGTGTGTTGAATGCTAACAGCGCTCACTTTGAACAGCAGATGTTTGTCCATCATGTGACGTTCAAACTGAGGCAGAAAACAACTATTTAAATATACGGATGTTCTTTCAATTCATGTCAATAAAGTCTCTCCAAAACTCTTTTTTTTCATCTACAGATCATGTAAACAATTTTAACTCAGAGTTAGCGTGCGCTGTTAGCATTGAGTTGGCTAACGCTACACAAACCCTCTGTAGAATAACTGCTACCTTAGAATCTTTACGGTGACTAAATGTACAGCGAGCTGTGAAACCAGACGACTCAGAGCGAAGGACGCTATCTGCCGGATCAAAGTCAACACGGCGGCACGCTGTCGTCGTCTGAGTCCTCCTGCTCAACTTCACCCACATTTATTCATTTAGCTGACGATTTTATCCAAAGCGACTTAGAATTTCTACACATGTCAGAGGTCGCACGCCTCTGGAGCACCGAGGGGTTACGTGTCTGGTTCAGGGACACAGAGGGGCTCAAAACCAAGTCTCTCTCACCAAAGACATGAGTCCACTAAGCCGCCATCGCACACTGGACGTTTCAGCTGACAGTTTGGTGGACCAGAAGTACTAAAACTACCATAGAACCTTTGTAATTTACACAAAACATCTTGTTACTGTATAAAATATGTTCTTTGGCCACTTAATCAGGTTCACCTGTACAATCTAATCCAGTCCAGCATGCAGCTTGGTGACGCTGTCTGAGCTTGTACTGGATTACATTGTACTGAGAGGCGTCTCTAACATGACGTGGTCTGAATATTAGGAACACCTCTTCATATAATGCAGTCCGGTTTAACACCGTCACTAACCACAACCTCAGTGACACAAAACACAAATCTGATCATTAAAGGCATCGTAAGCATCGACTTTACGTCCGGTACAGGGGTACCTAATAAAGTGGACACTAGATAAAGTGGATCTTCTGCACATAAACTTACCTTAGCACAAGTTATCTGTTGACTCAAGACAAGTTCCTGCTCCCAAGATAAAAATAAATGATCTTTAAGGACTTTGGGGCTTCTTAGTTTTAGTCTGACTTTAGTTTTTTTTTTCATTAGTACCTGTCTTTTCTTTTTGTTCACTGATTATCTGTAACCGCTTATCCTTAGAGTTTCAGAAGGTGATCCCAGCTAACATGGCTGTGAGGTATAGTGACCTATTAGGGCTGGACAATAAAATAATAATTATCGCAATTTTTTTTTTTCAATAACAATATAACAAATGTTCAATAAATTTTCAATAAATGTTTGATTTAATTCACTTTAATCATACAGAAATTAGGACTTAATTTTTTTATTAAGATGTTTATTTTGCAGAGGAAAATGGACAGAAAAAAGATTTCATCACAAATGTTTTGAATGTTCTCCCTCAGATTTGTGAAGTGATCCGCTGTTTGGCATCAAGTGTTGAAAAAAAATCAGCTTTTAAACTCAAAAGAAATAAAGATTCAATACTCGTCGTGATAATTATCGATATCGAAAGATATGAAACTTTTCATCGTGATAACATTTTTGGCCGTATCGTCCAGCCCTACCACCTGTTAACATTAACAACACGTTCTTGTTCAGCAACAGTGATGAAAATACTCAAATGTTTCAGGAAGCTGAAACTGTAGCTAGAAATCTAGCCAAGCATTTACTTATAATAACAGTCAGCTGATTGTCTCCAGTGTGACGATGGCGTCGTTTAGCTGCGATGCTGAAGAGTGGGAGGACACGGCGAGCAGCGTTCCCCAGGTTTCTGCTTTCACAGCCTTTCAAATTAAAAGTCACCATTAAAGGCTTGTTTTCACTTATTGTGCAAGTGATGCTTCCATGTTTGTGGCCAGTCAAGTGCCTGTAAGGAGAAATCAAGACGTCCCCGCTTGTTGATTTCTTCTGAATGTCTAAAGATCTTTGTTGTTTTAGTGAACATGGGCTTTAGTGACAGACAGGATGGCAGGTTAACATGTTACCATAGTAACAAAACCTTTACTTTGTGAAACCTTCCTCGGCTCCAGCTGCAGAGCTTCGTGCGTCTTTTTATTCATATTGTTGAGTTTTACTCCAAACTTGGAGATCAGAGACCTTCTAACATTGGATCATGAAGTGGAACCAGTTATGTGCCATTTGAAGCTGACAGACTGGTATCAGTGTTACACAGCTAATGCTTTTAACAAGGTAAAACCATAACCTTTAACTCTTCAAATCGAACCTCTCGGTCCACTTTCCCCTGGAGGAGGTGGGAGGCTCTCAAACAAACCTGAACTGTACAATGCTCCAGTAGTTGAAATGAGGAATAAATAAAACAGATAAATGTGTGAATGTTACAAACACGCAGGTTTAGTTTCCAAACTGATTCAGGACTTTGATTGATCAGAAGAGACGCAAGGGGTTTCCTGGGCATGTTGTCAAGGAGTCGTTATGAACGAAGTGCTGCTGTTTCTCCCCGGAGTTGAATGGAGGAGGGTCAGTGTAGGAGTCACATGACTCGTTTCTCCCTTTTTATCCTGAACAAACAGGTGTGGAAAGATGGCCGCTTCCTATTTTGAGTGTCCTGTCGCACAGCATCGACAGCTCTGCCTCTGATCAGTTTGTTCGAGCTGGTTAAGCTGAGGATTAGTCAGTAAGAGGAAAGCAGGCTGTTGACTCTGCTATATGGAACTGCTGTTTAGCTCTTATTGTTTGTGTTGTAAAAGAACACTTTTCTTATCAGATCCATCCAAAACCATGAAAGTGCTTGATTGAACAAAGGAAAGAGGAAGCACCAACAACCACAGCTGCACTGATGAGGAAGGCTTCATATCTCATAATAACAAGATCTTTATCTCTAAATGATGAGAAGCTAAATATGTGAGATCTTTTGTTTTCCTAAGAAACAAAACCTAAATGACAAAGATAAAGTCTACAGTGTTTCTTCTTCGGTTACTGCAGTGCATTTCTGTACGATCCAACTATCATCTGCTTAATATCTGTCTCACATTTAGTCATATTAAACTACGTTTGCATGAATTCACAAGCTCATTAATGAAGCTGCAGAAATCCTGAAAGAAAGTTTTATCTTTGTACTTGTTCAATCAAACATCTCTTTCTAAGAGAAAACCTGACCTGAAGTAATTTAAATAGCTCATATTGACAGAAACATGAAACTGAGAGGCGGCCATCTTTACAAAACCTTCTCCACCATAGTGATGATGATGATGATGACGGTGTGAAATGTAAATCTTGTACCTATGTTTCACTGTTGTAGCTCAACTGTAGAACACAGAGACAAACTTGTACTACTGATGTAACAAACATGCTATAAAAAGAATCTGTCTGACTGCAGACGAGGTGAGAACTGGTTTCATTTCTGTAAAAAAACAAAACTAACCGTGTCTGTTGGGCTGAAGAAGAGTGGGAGAGGCTGTTTTAGTCTTTACAAATATATACGTCACAGACAGCAGGGGGAAGATTAATGTCCGGGCAGACAGAAAATAAAACCCTCCTTCCCAGGTCCGGTCCATCCTGTGCTGAGGCTGTTCAAAGGTTCCTGTTGGTACTTTTATTTTCTCATTTTAATTTGAGGAGTAATGATCACTGTAACATAGATCTGCCTAGGAAACAAAAAACAAAATGTGTGTGTGTTTGTGTGTGTGGCCTCTTTTCTTATCTATTTTCATAAATCTATTGTATATCTCTCTCTTTCTTCCTCTCTCCACCCAGTGCCAGGAGCATCAATGTATGAATGAATGTAGTTCTAGTGCTCTCTCTCTCTCTCTCTCTCACACACAAACACACACATAACCTGTTACTGAAAAATAAAATAACTGTAGAAAAAGAAGGGTTATTTCATTTTTATCTTTTTGTATATGGAAATAAACAATAAATGCTGTCAGATCATATTTGTGTGTGTTTATATACACCTCA